>BQNB010077930.1:0-30692 GCA_026074375.1 Tanacetum coccineum
AACTTCAATCCCAAGGAAATATTTTAACTTTCCTAAGTCTTTAATTTTAAACTTGCCTTTCAAAAACACTTTAAACTTATCAATTTCCACAACATTGTTTCCAGTCACAATAATATCATCTACATACACAAGTAAGGCAAGAAAGACATCACCTACAGACTTGGTATAGAGAGAGTAATCAGATTTACTTTGACAGAAACCATTTTCAACAAGCACAAAAGTAAGTTTAGCATTCCATTGTCCAGGTGCCTGCTTAAGACCATATATAGACTTTTTAAGTCTGCACACAATGTTATCATCTCCAGGATAGAATCCTTGAGGAGGTTTCATGTAAACAGTTTCTTCCAAGTCACCATATAGAAAAGCATTATTGATATCTAGTTGAAAACTAGACCAGGATTAATTAACAGCCAAGTTAACTAAACATCTTATGGTCACCATTTTAACCACAGGAGAGAAGGTTTCTTCATAATCAACACCTTCCTTTTGGGCATAGCACATGGCAATAAGTCTAGCCTTATACCTCTCAATCTCACCATTGGATTTAAACTTAAGTTTCCAAACCCATTTAGAACTTAAGGCCTTTCCACCTTTAGGTAATTCAACCAGATCCCAAGTGTCATTTTCAAGCAAAGCAGACATTTCTAAATTCCTAGCATCAACCCATTGAGGGCTTTGAGAGGCTTCAAAGAAAGTTTTGGGTTTACTATTTTTATTCAATTGAGTAACAAAACAGAGATTTCTCAA
Organism: Tanacetum coccineum; assembly: GCA_026074375.1. NCBI lineage: Eukaryota > Viridiplantae > Streptophyta > Magnoliopsida > Asterales > Asteraceae > Tanacetum > Tanacetum coccineum. The sequence continues at coordinate 748 of BQNB010077930.1, forward strand.
TCCCATATTTCACTTTAGAGTTAAAAACAAAGTCATTGTAGTTTCTTGGAAAAACAAAAGATCTTGTAGATCTTCTCAAGTTTTGAGTACCTTGAGCAGGGGTGTTAAGATTGGACTCCAATATTCCTCTCAGGGTTTGAATCCCATGAGAAGGAGTACTAGGATTGGAGTCCACATTTTCTTCAGAATTTAGGTTTTCATCAAGTGTGGCAGCCTCATCCTCATACAATCTGGCATCAATGTCATCACTGCGATGAGAGATATCCCCAGTAATTAGGGAATCAGCAGTGTTTACATTGTCCCCAAGATTTGTAGAGTGGCTACTATCACTCTGTTACTTAGGGTCACTATTATGTCTAGACTTAACTCTCTCATCATCATTAGGAAGCTCAGGGTCATTAAGATCAAAAAAGTTTAACAGGTTATTATCTTGAAAAACATTAGACACCTTAGACTTATCCTATTCCCATTTGACACAGACTCCTTAAAAGGAAATATGGATTCAAAAAACTTAACATCTCTAGAAACAAGGAATTGATGTCTATCAAGACTATAGAGCCTGTATCCCTTTTGAGAACTAGAATAACCCATCATAACACATTTTTTAGATCTGTTGGTGAGTTTATCATGATTATTAAGCACAGTAGCAAAGCAAAGACAACCAAACATTCTGATATGAGAGAGTTTAGGGCAAGAATTATATATCATATCATAAGGAGATTTTCCATTTAGCACAGAAGAGGGCAATCTGTTAATGAGATAGGTAGCAGTCAGCACACATCTAGTCCAAAACCTTAAGGGAATTCCCCCCCTGAAACATAAGGCATCTAGCAACATTCAAAAGATGCCTATGTTTCCTTTCAACAACCCCATTCTGTTGTGGAGTATAAGCACAAGATGTCTGATGAACAATCCCTTTATCATTACAAAACTTGTTAAAAGTATGATTTAGAAATTATGTTCCATTGTCACTTCTAAAAATTTTAACAGTCCTTTTAAATTGATTTTTGATTAAGTTATAAAAGATGTTAATAGACTCAAAAACTTCATCTTTGGACTTGATAAGGTATACCCAGACAGCCCTTGTGTAATCATCCACAACAGTAAGAAAATATCTATGACCAGTATGACTGACAACCTTGTAAGGACCCCACAAATCTAAATGAACAATTTCACCAAGCAATTTAGTTTTATGATCACTCAAAGGAAAAGGTTTCCTAGTCTGTTTAGCCCTTTGACAGATTTCACAAAAAACACACTTATCATTTTTGTCAATTTTTAAGGATCCTTTTAGAACATCTAGGGCAGGGTCACCAGGGTGGCCAAGTCTACAATGCCAGTCATAAAAGGACAGAGAACAGGTGAAAACATCATGGTCAATTTTACACTTAGTACCTTGAGTGTCTAAATAGTATAAACCACCACATTGTTTACCAGTCCCCAACACATTTTTGAGATTCAAATCCTGATTCACAAAAAAACACTTATTTTCATCAAACACAACAAAGATTTTGTTATCTTTAGCAAGTTTATGAACAGATACCAAAGTAACACAGTATTCAGGAATCACAAGCACATCAAATAAGACAAGACCATTAGGCAGCCTAAGGTTTCTAATTTTAGATATGATGGCATTAGTTCCATTAGGGTGAGCAACTTTGATGTTGAGGTGAGAGATGTCATAAATATTATCCAATTCTTTTTCACTATTGGTCATGTGTTGATTTGCCCCAGAATCAACAATCTTCCCATTATAACCCATTATAGACACAATGTTGGAATTGGAACAAAAAAACTTCTCAAAGTTATCATTAATCACTTTACTAGAGTTAAAGTAAATACCTGCCATATTGGCTTGCACATTTTTTTTCAGAACCAGTGTTATCCTTAATAAGAGAGAGCAAAGTAGCAAGTTGTTCATCAGTGAAACCAGTAGAAGAGGTGGAACCAAAAGTGGAACCAACAGAATTATAAGCAACATTTTTCCCTTTACCATTTTGAACCCCCTTTTTCTTCCCAAAATCAGCAGGACATCCAATGATTTTAAAACATCTATCAATGGTGTGACCATTATACCCACAATTTTCACAAACCACTTCAGCATTAGAAGGCATATTGAGTCTAACAGGGTTAGGGTTATTAGGCCTAAATCCAGTTGTGCTATTGTTAGGTCTGAAAATACCAGAATTAGGTCTGAAATTGTTGCTATTAGAGTTCTGATTTCTCTGAAAATTGTTTCTAGCAGGCCCATTAGACAGAAAAGCAGATGTCTGAGCCCTTTGAGAGGGACCAGACACACTACCAGATGCCATCCTGTGAGATTCCTCACTAGATATAATTGCATATGCAACCTTCACATCTGGTAAAGTCTCTCTAGAGAGAATAGAACTCCTAATACTCATGTAAGAATCATCAAGACCCATCAAAAATTGCATTAATTTCAACAACTGATTATGCTTTTTAAACTCACTAGCAGCAGTACACAAACAATTAGGCAATTCAATCATAGCATCATATTGTTTCCACAAAGCATTCAACTTATGATAGTAATCAGACAAGTTAGACCCATTTTGCTTGATAGAATTAATCTTGTGATGCAGACTGAATATAACAGACCCATCAACTTTGTGATAGGTCTCTTTTAATTCTTTCCAAACATGTTTAGCCTTTTTTGAGAAAATTTGACCAAGAAACAATTCCTCAGATATAGAGTTAAGAATCCACCCCAAAACAACAGCATTAACTCTATCCCATTGCTTAGCTAAAACAACATCAGTAATAGACTTCTTACAAGAACCATCAATAAAGCCAATTTTATTTTTTCCTTCTAAAGCAAGCAACATAGCATTAGCCCAGACCTGATAATTCTCAGTTCCTTTTAACTTAACAGATACAACAGTTAACACAGCAGAATCATTAGAGTGCAAATGCAAAGGATTGCTAACATCAAGCTTACTGATAAGAGTGACTGGATCAGTCACATCATCAGTATCAGAATCACCATGAACAGACATAATGACAATATAAGTAGCTAAAACACAACTTAATCAATGTCAACAAAGTTCCCAGGCTTCCTTGCCACTCAGGGTGGTAGGTCAAGGGCAAGACAATGATTAAGGATCCAAGAATCAATAATAATAAGAGAGAGTGAGAGAGGTGTTACAGTGCACGCGAAAAAGCTCAATCGAACTGCTTCTCCTAGATTCACTTAGTCTAGGAGGCAACAGAACCTCCAAACACCAACCAATCTGTTTCTCCTAGATTCGCTTTGTCTAGGGGGCAACAGAGTCTTCAACAATGCCAAACACCAAACCCTAATTTTTTTTAAAAAAAAATTAAAGGTGACAAAAAAAATCTCGCTATCTCAATAGCAGATCTAACCCAAGAAAGGTGTAAAACCAAAAAACCCCCAAAATTTATGAAACCCTAAAAAAGATTTTTTCCGATTTTAAGTATCCTGCTCTGATACCATGAAGAAAAACATGATATAAAGCTTCTAAAAACACTCATATAAATTTAGATCTTAAATCAGATGAACATAAGAAAGAACAAAAACAATCCACCACTGCTACGCAGTTGTGGATCTATTATCTAACTTGATAATAGTTGTTACAAGATAAACAAAATAGATTAGGGTTTACATGACCAAGAACACACGACCTAATCTCTCGGGACTTACATGAACAAAGACAGAGAGAGAATATTGCACCAATAGCTCACCCTCACACACACTTTTATGACCCTAACTCTATGAAGAGTTAGGGTAATATAGTGAAGATGCAACGGCAAAAGAATTGAGATGGGCTTGATCACCAAAGAAGGCCCAACAACAGCATGACCCAACAAGAACCCAGCCAAACTATAACACAATGACAGAAGAAGCCCTTTAACCTGAGAATATGAAACTAACACAATAAGCCCCTTAACTTATTGAATAGCAGATTAGGCAACATTTTAACATTCTCAATATCGATCCTATGTTAAATTAAGGTCAACAAAGAATGTGTCAAGTAGCAAAGCACCTATTATCTTATATGTTGTTTATATAATCACTTTGAAATAAGCATGTCGGAATCCCATTGTCCATATCTGTAAAAGTTCCCAACCAAAGTCCACGTCCTTTGATATCCGCATTCCATCCCATCCAAGCTAGCAAGAATATACCTGAGATAAACATGCTAAAACGTCAACGAAAACGTTGAGTGAATTCATAGAGTTTATAAACAATCATTTTGAACACAAGCATAGCAAAACATTTAGTTCATAGAACAATCACAACGATGCTAGAGCCACGAACCAAACCTTAACCATGTGCCCAACCTGGAGTGATAGTGCTACACACTCCCAATACTAAATACAATATGTCCCCGTATGCCCTCGCAAGGAACACACCGCTTCCAGACAGTGCGTTATGGCCACATAGATCTATTATTATATTGCATCACGTTCACGAGGCGGTAGACGGTGGATTGACGGTCAATGAAGGAAGGCCACAAACAAATACACTCATAGCAACGTTCACATAATAAAATCAACTGTGTTCGATTTTCTAAAACAAGCATGTATCTCCCTCGCGGGTTTATCAAAACAAAAAAAGAGTTAAATGCGAGGCTATGAACTCACCTTGCTCGTAAGCAATAATCGGATAATCTAATAACCACGTGGCTTCAATGACATCTTGACGCGGATCCGCGAAGTTGTAATAATCTAACATAAATGCGCCATTCATTTAGGTGAGGTATAAAGTATTGGGTTTTTCCGATGGATAGTTACATCGACACGACTCATTAATAAAAAGACTCAATTTAAATTATAACATTTCGGTCGTTGGCCAAATAAAATAAACTAAATATGACAAAACAAGTATGTGAATAGTATAATTTCCATAATACATTACAAAATGAAAACGGTACGCGTAAATTCATAGACAGAATATATAACCAAAGGCCAATATTCAGAAAGTGCATTATTTAAGGTATGCCATTCTTCAAGCATTATTAATTATATACATATAGAAAAGCGAGAGATTTAATTTAAACAATATTATTCGAAACGCATTCGAAAATTACTAAAGAATTCATTAAAGATTTATTTAATAAACGTGAACATACGTTTTAAGGTTCCAAGTTAGACAATTAACGTCTTTAAATTTTTTATAAAAGTTTATATTAATATTTTAGTTGTGACTTATAAAATAATATATTATAAGTTAATGTTTCATTTTCTTGACGATTTTAGTTAAAATAGTTATATCGTTTGTAAGAGTATAATTTTCGATTATTCACCGGGTTATTGTATATTTATAATTTGATAAATATATATAAAGACTATATAACTTTATCCTTTTATTAGATTTTTAAGATAATAGAAGTTTAAGAGAAAAATTAATAAGTATATAGATTTTTAGAAATTTCGGCATGACCTTGCCGTTTATACAACGTTTCCATGTATATAAAAATACATAACTTTCCCACTTTTATCAATCAATACCACAATATTGTTCTTGTCTCAAAATTTGTAACTATCTAAGTTTACCACAATAATAATTCCAAGTAAAACCAAACGCACCCTTATTTAGGGGCTACTGTCCCAAACACCCTTAATAAGACATAAACTCAGATCCAAACACCCCCATATGGGTTGTTTCCACAAATCCAAACGCCCCTAATGGCATATTTATATGTTATTCCAAACGCTTGTTTAAGCCGCGTTTTTACATCGGAAAATCAACAAATAACCAAAAATAGATTATAAGGAATAAAATTAACAAAAAAAAAAGAATCACCACCACAAGCCCGATACCACCATGGTGCGGCTGTGGTGGCCACAGCCGGCTCGGCTGCCGCCACAGCGGTGGCGTCAAGCGGCTGAGCACCGCGAGGCACCCCGAGGGGTTACGCCGCCACAGCCCGACACCACATGGTGCGGCTGTGGTGGCTGTACCGTCGTCCGACCGCCACCACGATGGTGGTTTGGCGGCGGACAGCCCCTACACGACATAAACCATGACCAAATCAACCACTAAATTAAATATCCCATTTTACAATCGATGTAACCACCATGCACGGAAAACGAGGTAAGAAAAAGAGATCTTCGGATGCTTGTGATGGTGTATGGCGGCTGTGACCATGGAATTAAAGTGGTGGCGTGACAGTGGTGGTGGATCTGTGGTGGAAAAGGGGAAGGGTGTCGTAGCTGTCGGAGGTTGTGAGATGGTGGCGGAGGAATGGTGAGGATGGTGATGTTGATGTCGGCTGTGATGTTGCATGTCGGTGTGGAAGGCGGCATTGGCAAGGTGGGCCGCAAATGACGCCGGCGACCAAATGAGAAAGGTAGGACGAGGTAGTGGTGATGGTTCATAGATCGTGGGGGAGGATAGCGATGATTGGTTGTGTTGGGTTGTGAAAAGTTTTCTTTCCCCCGCGACGGACGGCTTGACCGGGCGCGGCTTGGCGGAAATTGGAGAGAGGGGAGAGGATTTTGAGTGGTGTGTGTTTTAAATTTGTTATTAATGAAGTATAAAAGAAATAAAAATGTATTTATAGTAAGATATAAAAATCAAAGTGGCAAGTGGGTTAAAGATGAGGGGTAAATGTTGTAAATATTTTGTATAGTTTTGTAGAATAACGGTTCGGGTCTCGTTTGGTCGAGTTAACGGATGATTTAAAAGACGAGACTTGCGCCATTGTTTTTCAAATGATTTTTCCATCGAGAACGAGTATTCACTCGACCATATTTCGTAAATATTTTGTAATGTTCATTTTAAAATTGTTTATTATATATTGAGTAATAGTTTTAGACTTTGTCCGAAAAAATAAATCTTAATTTAAATGTTCGCGTTTTCAACCAACGCTTTTAAATAAGATATAAGATAATTTATTAAATATTTTTATTAAATAAATTTCGATAAATAAATAAAATTTCATTAGTCTCGTGTCGGTACGCGTTGTTGTCGCTTTCGAGCCAACTAAGTTTGAAAAGAAAAAAAAATTATGAGAATTATGTACTAATAATTATGATTTATTATTAAAATAAAATTTGGAAAATTATCGGTTACGCGATTTTTTTTTTTTGACGATAAAAGGTCAAACGATCAAAAGTCAAGTCAAACTCGAAAAGAAAAAGGGTAACATAGTTATTTAAAGTTCCGAAAATTGACGGTTGTCACACCCTTTAACCTGAGAATATGAAACTAACACAATAAGCTCCTTAACTTATTGAATAGCAGATTAGGCAACATTTTAACATTCTCAATATCGATCCTATGTTAAATTAAGGTCAACAAAGAATGTGTCAAGTAGCAAAGCACCTATTATCTTATATGTTGTTTATATAATCACTTTGAAATAAGCATGTCGGAATCCAGTTACCGAAAACTCCCTAAGCAGTTAAGTACAAAAAGTACGATATGGACGCAAAACTTAAGGATAACGGGCTAACACAAACTTATGGCAAATCATACCCAAGTACCAGCATCTGCATGAACTTTAAAGGCTCGTAAAAATCACAACCCTGATAATAAAAAAACAAAAAACAGTTGGAACACACAGACAAAAATTCATACCTGAGAAAGTGATATTTTTAGCAAAGATAGAAAAAAACATTACTTAGATAATCGCTAATATGAAAGCATCGTCTTGAAGCCCAGACATTAGTAAAGTTCAGTTCGATTAGCAGCCAGGAAACACCAATCAACAGGACCTCCAACTCGGTATTCCTTACCCGCGACTGTGGTCATACCAAGTAAAAGAAGATGCCGTTATTTTGTGTTTTTGCAAAGCACAACGACACTTGGATAAATGATTTTTAGTAGACTGAATAATTACAGACCGGAAGACATGACTTCAGATAACAGAGAGTGAGACCTTTTACCCTAGCGTTCCTTCTACAATACGTGAAATAGGCAACCCTGTAAATCCATATGACCTCGTTAGCGTTAGACAACTCTGTAGTGTTCTTCAGATAATGTATCCTTTACGACACATATGTATCGCATAGCATTTAATTTAGTTTACAAAACTCGTTTCCCGGCAGAAAGCATTCCTAAATTAACTATTAATAATCCATTTCCAAACAAAAAAAGTGAAAAAAATAGTAGCCTTTCTGCAAGTTGAACTATTTATAGCTCTGCGTATATAACTACGCTAAAGACACATATGTTCAAATATCCATGCCTAGCAGCCTCTGTTGATCACAATACATAGACATATAAATTTATTGTATGCGATTTGCACACTTTTTCTACTCCATATCTGATATAAAGGGATAGTCATAAATTTAATTAGATGTCTTTTTCGGTTTGCATATTCAGGTGGATACCAAGAATATAGTTCTTTTGTAGAATCAAACTCCTCATTTTAAGTTATTTATACAGCATATGTATCCGTTCATGCTATCGACTTCAAACCCTTGTTATCCTTAAAATGTTTCAGGAAATCACAATAAGGAGAGTGCAACTGCAACCTAATCAGACGAAAATTGTTTTTGACAATAAAAAAGTACTTGTTATCGGCTAAAATGTAATTACCTGTTTTAGAACAAACAGACGACGATCAGGATATGGCGATGGGATTATAATTGCAACAGCTATCTCTTCTTCTGGAAACTTTTTCTTCCGTTACTTGATGAATCTGACAGGTGAAACATAACGCACTCTTAATAACAAAATCTAAAAAATTACATATAAGTGTCAAATAAGAGCTATATATAAGTAATTCAGTAAAGTAAATAGCGTTTGGCTTTGATTATTTATAAGCTCATACCGATATAATCTGATTTCAAACTGTTACAACAATTATAGTCAGAGTTTGTCATGCTCCATCAGCAACGTCAGTATTTGCACCTTCCTCGATCAAAAGTAAACACTACTTTGATTCACGGTGTACCCGTCGTATGGTGCAAAGGGTGTTGGCAACCTGTATCGGTGAACACCAAATAGTTATCATCCAAAGAAAATATTAAACAGTTTCAATAAGCAACACCAAACAACAGTCCGTAACTTAATTTTGTAGTGAAGTGTGCAGACCAGATAATATCAGATTGAAACTATGTTTACAATTTTCTATATAAAAATATACAACAGAGCTAATAAGGCTATACGGACTCAACGTGTTTAAAGAATGCGGATGGCATTCTAAAATGGAAGCATATTGAAAGTGACTTGTTAACAGTTTCACTGCATTTAGTGGAAAGGAACTTCTAACAAAGACAACAAAAATGGATTCAATGGTTGAGGGGCCGTAAGGATCAAAGGAAGAATCACACTCACCGTATTAACACTTTCCATTTAGTCGGCTGGTACATTTTGAATCTGATGTCAACGCTTAGTAGCGATATTATGTTGTTGATTTACCACATTACAACCAAGGTTGGCTAGAACCGCACACACTTAAGATAGTAGTCCAGGTCCACCTACTCCAGCTAGTTCAATCGACGTGTATTCTAAAGAAGGCTTTAGTGCAACTGAACTTCCTAGTGATGGAACATGAAAGGTGTTGCTTTCAAGTATCTGCCAAAAATCATATTAGGTAGATGGTAAATAACTTACTTGTGAACACGAAATAGTATTATCTTTAAAAAAGTGATACAACATGTACATGGAAAGTGATACAACTTCAGCTTTCTTTGCTTTCTTCTCATTGACCCGCTTCAGCTTTCTTTGCTTTCTTCTCATCTTCGGTCTTCTTGATCCTTTCCTTGATCTCACTGAAATTCAGTCAATGTAGAAAAGTTACTCATTAATGCAAAACAATAAAATCAAAACAATGAAGTTCTAGTGAGCAGCATTACTTAACAGTTACCATTAGAGAGAAAAGGAGCTGCATTTTGAAGAAATAAGAGTTGCATTTTGACGAAATAAGACTGCATTTTTAACGCATATGTAACGCCAATTTTTTTTAATTCTAACGATGTTTTCATCATCTACTTCCAAGTTTTTGTTATATTTATGTTATACTAAGAATCCATTTGAATTTCGTCATAAGCAAAACCGAAGGTTACCATGACCTTACAACTACATATCGAATTGATTTATGTGTCTACAATTAAAACAGCCCCTACTATCTAAAATCGATCTCATTGACACAATATACCTCAAGAACAAACCTTACATCAACATATCATGTCAAACTGAAACCAATTATCACTCGAGTAAATATCAGGTAAAATGCCAAATTATCAAAATTGGCATAAATAAAATGTATCTAACTTAAGCTAAAGACATACATAGTTGAAGATAAAACTTGTGTTAGGGTTAAAACAACCAAAAAAACTAACCACAAACCCAATTCTCTCGGGACTTTCAACAAACACCTAGTAGGCACAAAACCCCACTTCCTAATCCACCATCAACTTCTACAATGGTTAAAGTTAGAGGTGGCAAATGATACTCATATGCCTTAACTTTATTTGAACCTTTTTTTTAACATCATGGGCTAAGTGGTTATTGTCTTTTATTTTAATTGGGCTATTTGGGCAACTCAAAAAATTATAGATTGAATAAGTGGGTATTATGGACAGGGATAAAAAATATGTGATGGGTATTTTTTTTGCCCATTGGTTAAACTTGGGTCTAATTGGGTCTCCCATAATATTATATAGAGGTGGATGGACGAATCTTATTTATTTAATACTCGTAGTTTATTTTACGTTTTCGGAATGAACACTTGAATACTTGGAATGCCTTGGATGCAAAATTAAAATGAAACCCTAGCACACAAATAGTATGCCGTGGGTTTTGAGCTTCTTTTGGGAGAGGATGATATATTTTTCTTGTAAATGGGAAGAGTATAAGTTAGTTACCTAGGGCTTTTCTTTTATAATGTGCAAGAAAACCCTAAACAACCTTAAACATACCATGGGATGCTAGGTGGTTTCAAGGACAAGGTGTAAGAGCTCTCCTCCTCCCTAGGAGGAGGTACAAGTGATGAGACAATCTTTAGAAACTTGGGTCTAAGGTACATTAGTGTAAGAATTCACATGTGAAGAATAGGAATTAGTGGATGTTTTGTATTTATTTCTTATATAACTACTTAGGTTCGGTTTTAGAGAGATATAAGTAGACAACATAAGTAAATTTTAGGTATTGGGTATAAAAGTGGGTATTTGTTTGAGTGTAAATGGGTAAAGGTGCTTCCGGGTATGACCGAATGTAATTTATTGCGAAACGTAAGCGTTTTACGTAACCAACAAAAATAAATTACAAAAAGTTATAAATTATATTCCTAATAATCATATAACACTTGCTTGATGTAAACTTTAATTTGTTTGATGTTCGTTTACATTGAACGTTGATTTTTAGTTTACGCGATTTAACTATAAGTTAATAATTAAAAGCGAACGCGTAAAACTCTAAAAATAAATAATGAGATTTATTAAAGTCGTAAATAACCTGAAAATGAGAAATGTTACAGGCGATATCTTAAAAAAACGGACGAAATCGAAAAAAACGAGTGAAATCGTAAAAAAAACGGGCGAAATCGTAAAAAACGTACGAAAACGTAAAAAAACAGGCGCAAACGTAAAAAACAGGTGAAAAGGTAAAAAAACTGACGAAATCGTAAAAAATGGGCGAAATCGTAAAAAAATGGGTGAAACGTAAAAAACGGACGAAAACGTAAAAATCAGGCGAAAACGTAAAAAACGGATTGTACCATTTGCCCGTTTGACCCGAGACCATTCGAACCCATATCCATTTGGTCCGCGCCAGTTTGATCCGTAATTTAAAAATCATCCGTTTAGCCCATGCCCGTTTGGCTCGTTACCCATACCCGCCCTACCCGTCCATTTAGCCACCTCTAGTTAAAGTCTATCTTTATCATACATTTCACCATCAGAAACGAATTCCTATCAAAAATTTCAACATCAATATTATTATTTCGCCTACACAGAATCTAGATTTTCTTAAAATTCAATTTAATAAGGTAGGGTTTAAACCCACAAAATTAAACATTCATTAAAAATTTAAAAGAAATACATCATGAATTTAAAAGTCGTACCATCTGACGGAAGAGTTCACTGGATATGTAGGTGTATTCAGTTGTGTATGAATGTGTGAAAGGAATTATTTTTAGTGATACGGTGATTTTTTTATTTGGGTGTTGATGTTGAAAGATTGGTTTGTGGTTTGGTGAATCACTAGCTATTTTAGAGACACATATCCATCAGAGGAAAGGGGAGAAAGACACATAGCATAGGAGTTTAATCTTCTGGGGCGGATATGGATCGGTAATCTGAGCCGGGTATGAATCCAGATTTAATGCAAGGCGGGTCGGGGAACATTTAATGAAGGGAATTGATATGTACACATAACATTTTTTATTAATACACATAAATTTATTGTCTATGGACTATTATACCCTTATTTAGTTTTAACTCCTTTTATTCCACCCTACTACCCTAATATGATTGATCTACGGCCGTTACCATCTATTCAACAGAGCCCATCAGGTATCTATGAATAACATGTTCATGCTTGCCATGAAGCTTAATTTCTCACAGTGGACAAACATACAGCCAATACAAGTATGGTTTAAACCTCACGAAACCAAGTCTTGCAAATTTCATACAGCATAAATTTTTTGTGTTGATGTAAACAGCTTCACATACATTTGTAAGAACTTAAGAAACATTACACTAATAAACTTACTAGACGAGATAGGTAGGTTGAAGGGAAGAAAGATTCAGAGTTGCCCGGCCTTTGGTTCCAAGTACATTTTTCCTTCCGTATGTCCCGACAGTAATAACATAATTAAAAAGGTGAGTTAGAACCAGACTAAAAAAAATCATAATCAAAGTTAGCTTAATATGTTCATGTAATTCGAAGTGAACTGGTTCAGAAGTATGTTGGTGAGGGAGCTCTTATGGTTCGTGAACTTTTCCAGATGGCCCGGTCAAAGAAGGCTTGTATTGTTTTCTTTAATGAGGTATAAGCAATTGGTGGTGCGCGTTTCGATGACGGTGTTGGTGGAGATAATGAGGTTCAAAGAGAACCATGCTTGAAATTGTGAATCAACTTGATGGTTTGCTCGTGGCAACATCAAAGTTCTTATGGCCACAAATAGGGCCGATTCACTCGACCCAACACTGTTACGACCCGGATGATTGGACCGAACGGCCGAGTTCGGAGCTGGACGCAAATATATTAAAGAGATATATTAAAGCGGGACTAATTATACTATTGTGTTAAACAGTGAGATTTCCTCCCCGAGGCACCATTAATGTAATCCGCTAACCCTTCCCGACCCGTTTTTCTCATTCAATTTATATATAACGTGACTAATGACTCATCATACTAACACATATACGTGCCATCAATTTAATCATCGACCTCGATGACTCATCATACTCATCCATCAAAACCCAGATTCATCTCTCACACAATGATTCATGAAAACACCAAATCTCCACACACACAATACATTCCTGGTTCTTCATCCCCAATTTCATCTCCCACCAAACCTCTTCAATCTCTTTTTTTATCGCCGGTGGCGTTACATTTGAAGATGGAGGATGGTGTTGTTTTGGACTTGCAGGTGTTTCAATGTCTCATCTACAAAAAAAGGATTGTAAAAATTAGGTGCTATCAAGATTCAAAGAAAAAGACTTTAAGATCCCTAATCTATATTGTAAGTTTATAAACCCTTCTTTTCGGATTTTAGTTTTTATACATTAGAATTTAGGAGCTTTTAGATTGAAGTCTTTTTTTAGATTGTTTGCATCAAGTATAATTTTCATTATGATATTCTGATTTTGGATTTGGATTTGTATTCATACAAGTTTAGTTTTCGCTAATATAAGAAAAGACCAGGTTTTTATAAAACTTAGGTAACCACAAATTCTAACGGAAATTCACATTCGCGTAATTGCTGCACTTTTTTGATGATCGATTTTAGTGGTCTTTAGGATTGTTCATGTACTGCTATTTCTTTACAACTTAAGTCAATAAAAGTCTTACAAAATGTTACTGTATATGTCATTTAATCATGACTATTTGAGTAGTTTATTTGATTATTTGATACGATTATGGGTTATCGGGTTTTTGATAAATTGTTAAAAAGATGAGATCTTGAAGATTATGAATTTATGATTATCGGGTTTGTTGTCTTGATGTTTTTGTTAAAGATCATGCATTGATAACGAACATAATATGCATGCATTATTTGAGTACTTGAACTTTTAGATTTAGGTGATTGTATATTGTGATGGGTTAATCCACTCGAGTACTCGACCCAAGAATAAAAACATTTTCATTCACTAGAGAAGGAAATGATGTTTTAATGGCGGTTTGCCCTTTCGTAGAAAAATGTCTGTATCAGAATTGTTTTTTTGTGTGTATTGGCAAAATGGCTTTCTTCATTACAATAACGAATCGTTTGAAAGTTGCTGACTTTTTCTTCCCATATATGCAGATACCAAATGGTCTCAGTTATATGGAGAAGGCGCGTCTTGATGTTTACAGTAGAAAAGTTGCTGATGCTCATAGGATGTTTCGTCTGCTACAACACTTTTAAAAGTGTAGGCGTTCTTACCATCGGCTTGGAAATTGCCGAGGTGTATTTCTAATATACGCATTCAGTCACATAAAGGAATGCGTACATTCTAAATGGTTGTGATCAAGGTACTTTCTTCACTATATCTGTATTGAAAAAATATGTTAAGTCCTAGATGTAAACGATGAATTATGAAACACACATTCAGGGTTATATAACTTCATATTTTCTATTAATTAGGCGGGATCAGATACAAAACTAAATAGTCACCTGCATATAGGATATTAATGATGGTTTAGGTAATACTAATCTTAGACTATTTGTTGCTGTTATAGGTATTAGAGGACTAGAAAAAGGTTGTTGCAGCTCACATGGAAATTACGGATGCGGCAACAGTTTTTATGCTTAATGTGTTTAAGCGAAAAAATATATATACCCGTGTTTTTTCGGGGTATATGCTAATAGTTCCACTGTTGTGTTACGTGGAGTACAACGCGGGCAATGATGACATTTGTCTGCCTTTATTGGCAGTGTGTCGAAACCCGTATCTTGGCGGGGCGGCCATGTGGTTGCAGCCATGGCGGGTTTTCGGTACCCCTTCCATTCTCGCAGGCCTGAGCCTCCTTATAAGAGGGTATTACCATTGATTTTAGATGTCGAAGGAATTTAGTATTCTATTGTGGCTTTTTATATTGCCGTGAACCGTTTTGATATGTAACTTAAGCCCGCTCATAGTTTCAGTGGTGTTGCTTGAGGCTTTGACGCCCTTAAGTTCTCTCTTAGTCTGAGAGATGTTAGATCTGTTTTTAGAGACAAAAGAGGTAGTAATGTGAGAATGTTATGAAGAGCCACATATCCTTTTGTTATAATTCGGGAATTAAATGTTAAAACCCGCGGGTTTTGGATAGGGTATAAGCCGGGGGGTGCATTCAATGTTTAACCCGATCTCCCCCAATCTTTATATGTTATATATAATATAATAACGGGCGATGATGATATTTTTCTGCATATATATTTGTACAGATCATAATTCACTTACGCACGTATCCTGGCAGGGCAACCACTACGCATCATAATCTGTGATGTGGCTGCAGCCACGGCGTGTGTCCGTTTCCGTTCCAATATTTGCAGATCTGAGCTCCATCTTCCACTAATTACACACATGGTAGATATATGTACTTCTTGCAACTCTTTACATAGCCGCACTTCATGGTGGAAAAAAATAAATTTTTAGATTGTGATGACTATGAAAGGCTTTAACAATTCAACCTAGGAAACTTTATAAGTCGTTGTCATTGATTGTTCTTATAAAAATCCTAATGTTGCGTTTAACCTGGCTTCTTTATCTTTCAAGAACTTTGGTTAGTGGGTTTGATGATTTTCCATTTTATGGCGTTGATAATAATCATCACATCAAGGAAGAATATCAACTTTCAGATGTACGTCTTCCTTCCTTCTTTTAGGTTTACTATCTCTGTAACAACAGTTTATATTTTTTCAATTTCTGTCAAGCTATTGGGCATGAATTACGTCTAACATGTAATTGGTGGAAACGGGTCAATCCATATTTGCTTGACCTAAAATAGTTTCTGTATCTGCTATTTTGATGGATGGTATAATGTTTGAACTAAATGCTTTATATATGTAGTACTACAACTGATAAGCAAAACAACATTTAGATTACCATTCTTAAGTTAAAAATACATACCAGATGCATTATATTATTGTTATTTATTATTATTACTGTCTAATAACTACAATAAACACGCAGACTCACACTTGCCTGATTCATTAACGGGTTGAACGTTGAAAAAAATATGGCCCCGTATGGTCTGAAAAAATATCAAACTTCTTGAAGCTTTTAAAACTTTTTTGAACCTCTTCATTAGAGTTCTTTGTCTGCTGTTTTCGCTGATGTATTGGCAGTTCTATGTGGCTGTTGATATCTGTGAAAATTAGGCCTGCAATTTAATGTTTTTTTAACATTTTGTTATGTCAATTTTCTACATTATACTTTGTTAATATAAGTTAGAAATACCAACAAATGTCTATGTTGTACTAAAACATTTTTTCTTACAATTTATCTTTAATTTCTCTTTTTAATATGTCTTAAGTAATTTGTTTGATTTGTGTTTTTGGGGATCAGCTGTTTTTCTTTTTTTATCCCATATGAGAAAAATGGGTTTTTTTGACTTTCTGCTTCTAATTTTACAGGTTTTAATTTTCGAGTAGAATGAAGCTTTCAACAAGAAGATTTAACATTTATGTACAAAAATAAGATTACCCGGTTCGATTTCAAGATTTTAAGAACAAATTTATACACTGAGAGCTTGGAATTGTGTATGGGAGGTGATTCTCTACCTTATTTGTAAGTTTATAAACCTTTTTAGTGATGATTTTTGTCATGAACATTTAAAAAAAATGATTTTGATTAAAGGGTTTAGTGGTAAAAATTGTGTCCTGCTTTTGAATTTATAAGAGAGAAGTTTGGAAGCACAACTTTTAATTCATATATTAGAGAGTGAATTGCAAAATCCTAAGCCTTTGTTTTAGATTTAGAGGCTAGGTTTAAAAAGCCTTTTTACTAAGATGAATGAATGTTCTGTTCATTTACAATGATTGTTACATAAACATGTGTACTAATGGAGCAATGAAGATGACATATGTTTGGTGTTTAGTGTGTTTGGTTATTGGACATAAAATTTGTAAGTCAGATTCTTTTTTGTGCTTATGTATTATAGAGGTGATTGATATAGATATATTGAGACTTGGGTGTGTTATGTAGCGGGTTAAATCAGGTATTGTCAAACGCGTCATTTGAGTGTTGGTCAACATTGTTCGAGTTGAGTTGATCCAGCAACATTTTTGTGTTTAGTTTTTCATTTTATAAGTATTTGATAATTTAGTATAATTATGAAGGTTAAAATCAGAATATAGCTTAACTTTTTGCTAATATATTCAAGTTCATGGATCTTACTGTTTAAAACTTTTAGCAGGAATATGTGGTGGTTACAAAATTTCCGGACAATCAACAACCTGATAAAATGGACATCGAGTCTGATTGTAGCACCCCAGCACTCTACAACAATGAAAAGGAAAAAATGTCATCAAAGAACCACAAAATAAAGATACCAGACAATCGAAAAAGACGAAGGAAGGGAGAAAATTGGGATGTAGCGAAAAGCATAAGATGGTTACCAAAAGTGATGGTCAAATCTGAGCAAGCTAAAGCCGAGACAATGCGAGAACTAGAGAAAATGAGAGCGGATGCTGACATCAAGGAGGCGAAAACAATCGTAAACGACGACATGGGGAGAATTAGGAGGATATTAGACTACGCAAATTTGTTGCACATCATGGCCATAATTTTGTGGTTTTACCATCTATTATCCGACATGAAGAATGTATTAGGCAGTTTAATAGCTGACTTATCTAGAGATTCGTTGTATCTCTTTATTGAAGTCCCCGAGATGCCGAGAGATGCAGAGTCTAATAATTCCAGCTCTTTGCAGAGGCCCGATCATTTCATCTATTTGCAGAGGGTTGTTAGTTTTGCTTCTCAGAAGTGGTGCCGACTGGGAGCCGGAAATGATTGAGCAGGTATAAGTTTTTATATTGCAGTTTTTTCCAATTCCTAGACGCATATATAATAAACAAGAAAAGTACCCTTTGTTTCTTTATCTTTGCAGATTTTTACAGCCTGATCGTGCATTATGCAGTATCAACAAAAAGATATGATAAAAGCTATTGTTTATGTCCTTGAGTAAGTAACAATGTCTTAATATGTTAAAAATCTTAAACAACACGGCTGCAGAACACACAAGTTGTGCTGATGAAGGTAGTCCTGTTACTGTGTTTTCACTTTAATATGTAAAACTTTGACTCATCACTTGATCCTACACTGAAACTTATGTCATTAATATGTAGATCTGGGACTTAAAAGATGACTGCTAATAGGTTTGACTTGTAGCAACAGCAGTAGCAGGAAATGATGGAAGGCGAGTCGAAGCTAAAGCTAAATTGGAAGCAATCGAAAGAGGCACCTCGAGGTATTCATAGATTTTTTTTACACGCTTGACAATCAGCTTATTTTAGGGTGTTTGTTGTAGCTTATTATAAAAAATGCGCCCATTGTAGGGTATGTTAAGTCGGCTATATAGGCTGAAACAAACACCCCCTTACTGTTTAGATAAGTTTGGGTGTCCGGTAACCAGGCCCAGCAAGTATTATCAGCCTATAAAAAAGAAATAGGTAACATTATTACTCATGGTTATGAAGCGTATTTGGTTAGTTGCTTATATAATAGTTGTTTCGGCATGAACCATATTTAAGTATTATCTTTTGCATTTTTCTTTGATAAGTAGTTGTAATAAGCAAAGAATTTACTCGGTCGCCAGGTGACTAGGTGAAGTAATTGGTGGAATTAGTCGGTAATAAGAAAATGCTTTATTGCCCAAACATGACGAAGGATACAAATATGTACAAAGTATAACAGGATTATAGAATCACCACTATCTAAAATAGAGATATAACCAACAGAAGTGTTGTCAATATCTATAGAGATATCATACCCGACTTTACATACTTTGAAATATCATCTAGAAAACTTTTAGACTGGGTGGCCTTAACTAGCTATCTGATAGATAGCGAATACAGCACCTTCACTTCAGCAAAAATGACATCTGGAATGGCTGTTTTTATCTTACCCCCTTTAGGACTTTTGACAACATTTATCCACACGATGCAACATTCTATCCCAGCAGTTGAGGAGGCTATCCAAATGTGATTATTTTTAGGCATAGAACTGCAAGTTTCTATAGGTGAAGTTTTGTCTCATCAAGCTTACTATGAAATAGCAATCTGCAAAAAAAACACGATAATGCTTTAAGTAGGTATTTAAAGTGAGTTTCACATCACCCACACAATCAGAATTTCATTAACTTTGTTTTAATAAATTCTGAAATTTAGTTACATCGACCAACCTCGGTTTTAGGGATTACATGCAAGAACCACTGTGGACAGTATTAATGAAATAAAAAAAATTATATTTTTTGCATATATATGGCTATATGAGTTTTCGTCAATCACTAAAAGTAGAGTAATGTAAGTTTTGTTGCAAACTGTTTAACAGTTGGGAGGTTGAAAATCGACTTTTATCATTGGATATGGGCTGCCACTTAAAGACGTTCTTTTTGAGAGAGATGATGGTAAACGCTACCTTAACTTCAGCTTTGGATGTCCGATTGCTGAAACAGTGGTAAACAAAATTACAAACAAGGTACACAATATGAAAATCGTAGCTCTTTTTTTATTTTTATAATCGTTAACCATTGTTCTTTGCTGCTTTTGTTAATAAGTTGCGAACTATTTCAGGTTGTGCTATCTGAGGGATCAAAGAACCCATCTGTTTTATATCTCGTGAATAGGTAACCTCTATATTTACTATACATAAAACTTCATAAATGGTTAAAAAAATGGCAATTCTGTAACATGATTACATTTTGAGTTCCTTCCGCTGCATGTCGTAGTCAAATTAGCTTTGAGGGATCAAATTACCTTGTGACAGAATCTGTCGTAGTTAAAACAATAGCAAGAATAGTATTTACTGGGATACATGATTACACTTTACGAGATAAAATTACCTTATAACTGAATCTATTGTGTGCAACTTTTGGCGCACCGAACCCGGATATAATATTGATAGATGCTTACTACTCGCTACTTTGCCTTCAACTAAGATTACATAACAATTTGGAAATAATAAGTTTACCTTCACAACTTAAATTATGATTTAGCTAATGACAACTTTACCATCACTGCTTAAATATTAATTATACGATGGAATTCATATCAACCCAAACAAGTAACAATCGCATGCACTTTAACGTCAAAACATGGATAAGTTACGTGGTTAGGCATCATATGTGTACCCTAGGTAATTTTGATACTGATTTTTGGTTTGTGTTCCTTTTAAGTCAGCTTATTCTAGTAATTAACTTTTTATGGACTGCGTTGTCACTTAACACCTACATTTATAAATATCTATTATAAAGTTTAACGTGGTCATCATGTGTGTGTTTTTATGCACAGGTCAAGGAAGGAAAATCTAGCCCGTGCTATCGAGCATGAATGTTGCGGTAATTTTCTCGTTGAAACTTGCGATGAAATCCATATATAGATATTTATATTTACTGTTAATCATATATGATGTTTAGTGTAAAATCAATATTATGATATGTTATATCATAATATGATTATTAGTGCTATGTCATATATGATAATTTAATTTTAGTGTTAAATCATATATGATATTAGTGTTATATCATATATGATTTTTTTTGATTAGTATCCAATGAATAAAGGCAGCTCTTTCGCTCTATAGGGATCGGGGAGGGGGCAGTGCTTAAAATTTGCTACTGCCTTGACTTTTGTGGTCAAAATATGACGTAAAATATGACACATAGAGAAGAACTTTGTTTATAATATTTTGAATATTAGTGTGTAGTGTACTCTGAAGTTAATGCTCTTTTGTAGACCGGTGGTGCGGAAACTGACCATGCTGGAGCCAACAACAGGGTTTGCGAGGTAAGTGTTCTGTCTACAACCCGTGAAGGTGCACGCGTCACAATCCTACCACATAACCTTAAGAAACCTAAAGAAGCTAAGACATCCATAAGATCAGTCACGTACTGTGTATGAGTTTGTGTTTCATATATGTTCAGCTCACATTAAGAAGTTCAGAATTTCCCTTTCTGATAAAGATGTTACAATTATTTTTTTGGTTTTTAAGTTTAAGCTATTTGAGTTATTTGAGGCTTCTTTTTAAAGTCTTGAAAGGTTTGATATAAGCAAATTATATATCTTTAACAGAGTTTGAAATAATTGATACTCTTATTATAAGCACACAACGTGCCAACTTGGAGTTGTTAACAACGTGCCTAAGATTAAAAAAGGCTTTTAGGCGTTTCTCTTTTTCTAATTTTGTGTTTAATTTTTTCTTTGCAGGCAAGCAAACTTGGTGGTGTCGAGTAGATGGTGACCCGTTGACAAGAGCGGATGCCGGGGTGTACAGGTAGAGATAAGATCACTGCTGAACATTAGCAGAAAAACACAAGGTGATTAGATCCTCTTGGAGCACTATTTGATACATCAGAGGACTTTTTGTAGCAACTGTAAATGCCTTCATGTAATTTAAATGCCGCATGAACATGTTGGATATTTTTTTGTTTATATGAACCGGATAATCTGCAATTCAGGTGCTGCAAAGTGATCAAGTTATGGATAATTCTGAATTTTATACTTATCGTCCAAAGTCGGTTCATACTACTAACTTTGTTAGACCAACATTTTTTGGCTTTTGTTATACTCTTTATCTGATGCACATATTTACCAAATGTGCAACTCCATCTAACATTTATGATCAGACCTAAAATCATATCCTAAAAAAAACCTAAAACAAGAACTGATTTCAATTTCAACTAATAAAGCTACAAAATCGGCAACAATCAACCTATATTATCATCAATATTCACACGACTTTCGGTTGAATCATGAAGCAAAACCATGTCCCAAATCAAAACCATAAAAACACCAAATCATATATCATATCTCTTCCATTATAAAGCTTAACTATATGCGTGTATGATGTTGTTGAAGGTAAAACTTAATTTTCTATGAGCCTTCTAAATAAATTGATTATTTACTTTGATTTGTGAAAAAATAGTTTTAAAGGATGTTTTTATATAGATGGTACTACCTCCTTCCCATATTAAATGTCCACTTTGACTTTTGGAAGCCTTTCTTTTTCAACTTTGACCGTAAATATTTTTGTTTGTGTTTTATAATACTTGATGTAAAATTTATGAATGAATTGGGTTTTAAATGTATTTTCATTTAATATAATTTTCATCAAGTATCACAAAAAATGTTATTTAAAGTCAAAGTTGATAAAGAAAAACTGCAAAAGTTAAGTCAAAACTGGACATTTAATATGAGACGGATGTAGTAGATTAGATAACAACAATATGCATATCAAGTGTTTGATAAAACACTTGAATAGGAACATTTATGTTTTGTGCTTTGCTTAATTATATCTAGGCATCAAGAATTGAATTTAGTGTTTTTATTCACATGAACATCAAGTGTTTGATAAAATTCCTCAATGACAGTTATGTTTGGTGTAACAACTAGGTGTTTAACTATCTGTTTTGTTTTGTTGAACTCTTTAGTTTGTAAATTAGCAAGAATTTTCTTGATAAGGATAGTGTCCCTCGAAAATGTAAGAAGATCAAATCACTTACAAGACAACTAGATACTATGAAGCAAATCATACCGTTGAAACATTTTTATTTAGACTTAGAGGCGCCAAGATGGGGGCGGTTTGAGTAATGGTCAAAATAAGGTCGTGTCAAAAGAGGTAACCATTGCACATCAGTTGTGTTGACCCACGACTTTTTTTATATGGGTGCCTCAAAAATCTTATTGATTAGTTTAATATGAGTACAAAGTATTGTGATTATCTTGATCATTGTGGTTTAACCAATATTGGTATAATCTTGAGCATAGTTTATAGATTATATAAAATAGAACATTTTATATCTAAAACTAAAAACAATAGGGAAAGAACCTGACAATATGAGCTATCCTTTTGCGTTTTTGATAATTATCACTATTGGTCTTCTGAATTGATGAATTGATTACAATGCAGTACAATCCATGGTTTGTAGCTGCAAATCCAGTAAATTATGATCGAACCTATGAGCTATATTATCTTGAGGCGTTATCTGCACATTGAATAACATGGTAACTACCTCTATCCCTTTTTAAGTTTTTTTATATTCGTTAGCAAATGAGCTCAAGTTGTCGTAAATAGTAGTAATATACTATAAATTTGCAACCAGATTTGTAAAACTTTGTGGTGCTCTTCATGTCACTTGACATCATGTAGTGTTTAATGGTTATTACCATTTTACTTATATTATTATATGATGGTGGCTTTTTCTTGCAACCAGGGTATACCAAGGAAAATAGTAGCATTATCGTGATTGGACTCCGTATCCATACATGTCCTATTAAAATGTGCGAAAAACTTGCAATTCCTAAGGCAGAGTGGCCCAGGGCTATCAACAAGATATTTGCTTTAAACCATATTGAGGAAGCGGCTGTTTTAAGTACCTGCAATCGCATGGAGATTTATGTTATCGATTTGTCTCAGCATCGAGTAGTATAAATAGTTCACCAAATGGATGTTAAAGGTACCTACCTCCTAATTAGAATCATCTATTGATACCAATATGTTGGATGTGATTGTGATGCTTCAAAATACTGTTATACACATGGTTTTCTAAAATTTAACAAGCAAACTTATTTGAGACAATTTTTATATAAAACTGAATTGGAGCTACGTTGTGCTTTATACATTAAAAGTTTTAACCTTCATTGGTTGTATATGTTACATTAATTTTTTATACCTTAGAGATAAGATCAATGAACAAAACGTACCATTTTATATGATTTGTGTAGATGCCAACAAATGTTGCTGGTTTGATACAGTACATGGCACATCCTTTCTGGAAACAAAAGTAATTCCCGTAACACGAGCATGACATGAGACCTCGATGTTGCAGCTGTGAACAGATTTAATCACCATGGTGTGGTCATTTCCAAGCTTTAGAACCAACTTACAGCAAGCTTGCTAAGCATTTGCGTAAATAGATTCCTTGGTCATAGCAAACATGGATGGTCATAGCGGATTCACTTGATTATGAAGCCTTGAAACGTGCTCATGTCAATGAAATTTTGGATGCTATAAGGGAACGTGGAATGAACAATCTGCTTGCTGATAGAATGAAAGGTACTTTAAACTCCTTATTATAGTGTTTATATTCAGGGGTTGTATGGTTTCAGACGTATCAGGTTCAAACCCACAAAAATTAGGAATCCTCCATACTCACCTCATAGTTTTGGGTTTAGAAATTCTTATTCATTCCCAGACCACTTTATACATAACCCATTCCCGAACCACCATGTTATCAGACCCATACACAAAAGAATTTGTAAGAACATACTTAAAGGCCCTCTTAGCTAACTATATAAGAATTGCTAATACCCTGTTATCAGACCTCGGTTGGTTGAGAAATGCTCCACAAAACAAAATAAATTAAGCCCTTTAGAAGTATTTGCTTGTAATTTTAGCAATGTAAATGTACCCATATATTGTTAACATGGCAAGTTCCCTATGATCTTTGCATTGAAGGGATTACTTGCTAAGTTTCTGGGGTTTGGGGATGAAAAGTGCATAATGTGTGCGGCATTTAAATTCCAGCATGAACAACGTTTTTTAGAATTCTAGCATGAACAACGTAGATAAGAGTATCCATAAGCATAAGTATAAATGGTTCAAGATTGGAAAGCATCATATCTAGAGGTGCCCTGTTAGCTTATTTGATATGTTTTTTTCAAAAAAGATATCATTTGTTTTGAAATTATGAAAAGCTCGATGACAAATTGTGTGCTTGCTTTCAGTGGAAATGTCCGTACATTACTCTACTCATTGTGGTCTTCTAAAAGCTGCTTTCTTTTTTGATGTTTTAGCTACATGACCTGTTATATGATTTTATGCACCCCATAATATAATATAGAAAAAAGAAGGTGCAATTAAAAGTGAATTCGAAGGTTACACTACGTAAGTTTTTAGAATTATCTATAGTAACCTAGCAAAAAGTTGGATCATGTAACACGTAGTCACATAAATACATGAGAGACCATTAGGGGAGTAATTCAATGTTTAGCTATGTCATAAAACAATTTGTACTTTAGAAATAAAACATCATACACCGTCGATGAAGACTGGTTCGATTAATCTACGATACAATACGTCCGGAGCAGGTTACATACGTTAGCTAATCGTACCCATCCTACAGGTTCGTACGTGAGCTAATCGTGCTTGCTTTATAGGAACAGTTTACCTACTTTAGCTAATTGTTACTTACGTTATCATGTTATTATCATTTTGTTATCGTGTTACCACCTGTTAGTGCAGTTTTTCGAACTTTACTAATTTAACATATAATCAAATCATCCCAGGAAGTGGAATTGCGAAAAAACACATCTACAGCCTATTAATCAGACCAAGAAAATTGTTGGGTAAACAATCGATAAATCCTTTGCATCATTCAAGACAATCTGTAAGTTGAGTTACTTCTTTAAATTGGGTGTTACCGGTTTCTTCTGTTTATATAAGTTAAACATAATATTGCGAGGATATTGAGGAGTTGCCATCTAATTGGCAATTTACCAGAGTCCTAAAAAATGTTAAAATGGGTCTGTTCGAGTTCATACTTTTTTAATTGTTCAAATGGAACGAGTTACTGTGTAACTATCTGATTTTGGAACCTATTTATGGCTTATACATTCATTGTCCTTAACTGTATACACATGTAAATAAATTTGACCAAATTCTTAATTATTGGGGCGTTTGGTATTAGTTACCAGCATTCACTGTCCTTATATAATATACATTCACTGTCCTTAACTATTGGGGCGTTACCCTTGACCGACTTGACCCATCACAGTTACAAAAAGTTCTAAGCGAGTTCGCCCAGCAGCTCGGTTAAGCTGCAACTCATGCAGAAAAGACTGAAGCTCGGCTCACCATCATAGGGTGTTTGGCATTGCATAGAAACATGTATTTTGGTACAAGGAATTTACAATAAGTTACCATTATGCCTAATTTTATGACTTTATAATACAGTGCTTATAGACAAGACATGTATACAATGTGAGACCAAAAATAATACTTAAGTAATCTTTGTTGACAAATAATAAGAACCAATAAACAAGTAAAGTATTCATCTCACTGATTTTATTTTGCTCGGATCTTAGTTTGGATGGATACATGCCAGGGCCACCACTGCGTGTATCGTTGGACGAAGGTCTAACCAAAACCATCCTGCCCGTTACAAGTCCGGTAACTCTCATTTAACACCTTTAGCCTTTAGCCATGACAAGAAGTCAACTCTTTATGATAAACCAAAGACGCATCAGTACAAAGGTTTCAAGCAAGGCGCGTTCCATATGTGCTTAGATTATCATCCTAGCTGATAACAGTTCAGCAGATCGCCTGATACATAAACAGAAAAACAGGTACTAGAAATTTCAATTTTGTTTTTTAAATAGGAGTAGATAATAGGTGGAATTTTTGACCCATTTAACTCCCAAATGGGTTGATTCCGGTCACGATTTATCTCTAACAAGTGAAAGGGTAAGATCATAGAAGTAGTAATTGGGAAAAGTAATCGACAAAGTGATGTTCCATTCGGGTTTAAACACTACATTCTTGGATGTCGACAATTTTAAGGGTTGATGTAGTGATGTTTTCTGAGAATCAAGTGCAGGTAATAGGAGTAGTAACTGGGAAATTTCTGGAACAAATTCTTAAAGCTATAAGGACTAAAAATGTTGACGTTGATGTAAAAAACCGATCTACGTTAGCATCTGCTTCTTACATGGTATTATGTCCATGTGTAAAACTCTATTTTAATGATTTCCTAATTATAAAATACTAGCATTAACATCATTTGATTCGTTGAATATACCATCTCGATTGGTTTAATGTATATACAGAGTGCCTAATACTTGTGTTGTAATACGAACTCGACACACCATTTAATTAATTCAAAACTTCAAACATTTTGTACTTAATAGCTCTATAATTTGTCTTCAATATATATTCAATCGATTTCACTGTTTACCTTTTCAGCCCGTTATTTTGCCATCTTTACATGTTAACATCTCATATGTTCCCTCTTATCTATGCATAAGACATATGAGAACTTCAGTATTGTAGTTTTGCTCATAAATTATTTACGAGCGTATACAATAAAAGGGTTAGCTATCTAAATACTCGGAGTTAATAGCAACTGCAGATCGTACGAACCTAAGCTAAACTAAACTAAAGAAACAAATATGTTTCACAAGAGTCATCTATTTGATATGATCAACTAAGCTAAACTAATGAAACTAACATGTTTTCTCGCAAGAATTTTAAGATTTTTTTTATTTTTATTTACACACGACAGTAATTCATGTCTCTACATAGTTTTATTTTTGTAAGCTTCTTCATCACAATCACGGTCATATCTTTTGTATGCTTTTTAGGTTCGAGCCTTGGGTTTGGAAAAAATCTCATCCGGGAGGGATGCTCCCCTTCGAATTACTCATGTAAACTCCCGCGGAAGATTAGTCCACTTGCCCAAGGCAGTGGAAACTCCTCGTGGTAGAACCAATAAAAATAATCTTGTGTATGCTTTATAATTGACTTAAGTAGATCCATAAAAAGGAGTGAATTGGAGGGAACACCCTGACCCCGGGTGACTTTTGTAGACGTACTTAAGTAGATAATATGATATGTTTTGAAAGCATTAGCCAAGTACATCATGATTATTTTAAAAGTCAAAGTATACAGATTGGTCGTCGAGTCTCATGATTTAAAAAAAAAATATATTCGATCCGGTATACACAAGCGTTATTAGTAAATGATAATCTTGGTAAACAAAGGACAAAAAGATGCATTGATATCAATGCGTATGATGAATGTAATAAGCAAAATAGCAAAAACTAAGTACACTTTTTATACACCATAACTTAATTGCTTTATTTAAAGGTTATAATAAAAAATTTAGGTTAAAAAAAGAGTATAATTCAAATAAATGGTGAGATCCATGAAGAACATATAATTTGATAACATATAATTTACTGTAATCAAAAGAATCATTTTAACATTCATCATTTAGAAAATTAAACTTTGAGCTAGGAAAATCTAAAATTTGTTGAGGACGAGTCTTTTTTACGCGTATATGTTATTTTTCTTTGAGTAGTAATATATGTTAATCAAACTTTTTTGTATATACAAATTTGATGAATTTATGAGAGAGTGTCTTATTACACTTCTTATTTGTTGTTTTCATTATTTTGTGGAGTAAGAGATCTAAAAAATGCACGCTTTCGGAAGCATCAACAACCGGTTGGAATTAAGGAAATGATTGTAATGTCCGTTAATAAGGATGGTTCTCGTGGTCATGACCGTTTTCGGTTTCACCATTTCAGCAGTGTGGTGAATTACAAAAGGTTGCAAGGATTCTTAAGCCGCAACCGAAGGATACCATATAATGGGTTTATTATACTCTTGACCGACAGTTGTATTCTTGCATTTTATGACTCATAATTTTATATATTTCATTGTATACACATTTAGTTTTTTTTGTAAAGAATATACACATTTGGTTTACATTTCTTTTCATTCTTAATGCATTCAATAAATATAATGGTATCTTTATAATTGATTTATCTTTATTTAATTTTTTATAAACGATATTTACAAAACAAGCCCGCCCATCGGGCGGGCCATGCAACTAGTATATATATATATATATATATATATATATATAGGGTATATATATATATATAATAAATATATGAAAATATATATATATATATATATATATATACATAAGTAATATAAATATATTATATATATATAAATAAATGTGTTGTGTGTGTTGTGTGTGTGCTGTGTGTTGTGTATATATATATATATATATAGTATATATATATTATCTAATATAATAATTATGATATATATATATAATATTTATATATAATAATAATATATATATATATAGATATTATATATATCGTAATGTATGTATATATCTATAACTTATATATGGGGCTAACTATGACTGGATTAATATGAAGAGAAATGCTAGATTCACACCCATTTTACACATACAAATTCCACACCCATATGTGTCAAACAAATATAGGTAGTTGAAAAAAGAAAGAGAAAATTTGATAGAATGTGATTGGTGCAAGTTACATGCCACATCAGCATGTGGAAGTTTTTATGTGAGTTGGGAGTGGATGTAACATTGCTCTAATATGAATTAGTGACTCAACGCTACCTCAACGATGACATGGATACGATTTCTGCATTAAATTTCGAAAATTTCTAAAAAATAATGGCCTTGCCTAGGTTCGAACATGTGACCTTTATTTAAATCCATATGACATTTACCAAGTGAGCTAAGACACTTTTTGTTTTCTATTATAAAAAACAATAATGATATTCATCTCCAAACGCACCAAATATATTGACTGGATTAATATGAATTAGTGACTCAAAGCCACCTCAACGATGACATGGACACGATTTCTGCATTAAATTTCGGAAATTTCTAAAAAATAATGGCCTTGCCTAGGTTCGAACATGTGACCTTTATTTAAATCCATATGACATTTACCAAGTGAGCTAAGACACTTTTTGTTTTCTATTATCAAAAACAATAACGATATTCATCTCCAAACGCACCAAATATATTTCAAGATATCTCTCAAAAATATATTTCAAGATATACTTCAAAAATATCTTTTGATTTTCTTCAAATCCATGGATAC
>BQNB010077931.1:5751-30692 GCA_026074375.1 Tanacetum coccineum
TCAGTTATGAGTGACTTTTTTATGAAAATAAATGAAATTTTATAGGTAGAGAAGGACTAACATATAAAGTCAATTACATTATATACAAGCAACAAAGGCAGAAAGGTAATAAGATAGCAAGGACTCTCCGAATACAAATCATACCCCTCCTCACATAAGTGAAGCATTTACATGTTAATTAATTTATAAACCCATTCTTGTGATAATTTCCACAGGGTAATGGAGTGATTGTGGAAACTACACCAATGGGCTGAAATTACACAAAGTATGCCGCATTTAGAAGACTATACTATTTATATATCCTTACAGCCATTGTCAAGTGTCAATTAAATGGGAAGGAATGAACCTCCAAAGTTATACACTTCAAAGTTAAGAACAAAATAAAAGGTGTTTCAACGTTCTTCTAAAAATCTAATGTTGCAATATCACAAATCAAAACCGTGTATTAAGAGCTAACAAACACGTAGATTTAAACGCATATATGCTCACATAAATCATGTACAGCTTCGTCTTATTTCTCCCATGCATTTTATCGAACACTTGGTATGCAGATGTACAATTCTATTAGACATTCTCTCAAACGCTTGGATGTGTTTGTCATAAGTATCACTTAAGCATTTTATCAAACACATACTGTAAACCCTATTTTATACTAGTAACAAAGATTGTAAAACTCAACAACTTACAAACCTAACAAAGATTCCATCAAAACTACACTACAACATCACAATATCGCAAAATAAGCAAAAAGAAATAAATATCTTTCAATTCATTTATTGCATGTTAATCCGTTAGCCCTAACGAATTGAGTAACGATCTGCAGTGAACTTCGATTAAATCTACAGTAAGCTTTAATTGCAGGTTAATCCGTTAGCCCTAACGAATTGAGTGACGATCTTGTTGATTTTCATTGTTGTGAGTGTATGTGAGAGTGACGATCGAATTGGGGAAAATGGGGGTGAAAGTGAAACGAATGAAAAGGGGGAAAGTGTTTATAAGAAAAGGGGGAGTGGATAGTTAACATAAATAAATATTACTGCTAGTTTACATAAATAAAGTTTTTAGAAAATTTAGGAATGTTTTATAAAATTTTAGTAAAGTTTTTACACAAGTATTTTGTAAATAAATTTAGTAAAAAGTTTTAATGACTTTGTAAAAAAAACAGCCTTATATTTACATTTTTCAACAAGTAAGGTTTAGTATAATAGATCGTGGACCGGACCGAACCGGAACAGATCGAATCGGTCCGGTCCTCAGTCCGCCCTTTTACTCATATTTGGTCTTCGGTCCGGTCAAGTCCGGTTTGATCTTATGCTTTGTTAGATCGGACCAGACCGACAAATCGAACTGGACCGGAACGACCCAGACACGGAGTGAACATTTCGGTCCTGTGTTTTGGATCAAATCGGTTTTCGTCCGGTACGGTCCTTGGTCTCGCATTTTGGACCAAATCAGTTTTTGGACCGTGATTAATTAGCAATTGTATAAGCTAAACTCTTCACTCATGACTCTTTAAGATGTGTTTAATATAGTGAGTATGAAAGTAATACTAATACTTCACTTTCAAAAAGGGTAAGTAAAAACTTCATCTTTTGCTCAAATACTTTTTATAAAGGTGTGTTATAAATTAGACTTTTGCATCACACGTTTTGTAAAGTGTGGGCAAAAAAACTAGACTGTTACTTACATATTTATGTGAAGTGTGGATATAAAGAGAAAATTAGACTTTTACTTACACTTTTTAGAAAGTGTAGGTAAAAATTATACTTTTGCTTACACTTTTTTAAAAGTGTGGGTAAAACTAGACTTTTGCTTACACTTTTTTGAAAAGTGTAAGTAAACATGTACTTTCACTTACACTTTTTTTATGTGTCATTAAAAATTGTGTCACTAAAAGCCCTTTTTTTGTAGTGAACCCACTAGCAATTGGCTAGAGAAGCGATTACAAAAGATGATTTAACCAAGAATTCCAACAATGAACATTACGGCCTCTAGATTTAAGCCAAAAAAAAGAAAAAAGACGAATATTATCGAAAATATCACATTTCCTCATAAGATGAGAGTTGAATGTGACACTATTTCGATAACGCCACAACATCCACAACGTAGACGCGGTAATAACATACATGCGATATTTAGAATCCTTTGTGGCTCTCCAATCTTCTATCCACTGAAACCATTCGGAGCAAGAAGAAAATGATGGCATACTAACATCGATCCACACGCGAATTAACCTCCAAATACCAATAGCCGTATCACATCCAAAGAAAATGTGATTATTAGATTCCACTCCCGCAATGCAAGAAGGGCATGTAATAGAAGGAATCTCTAATCCCCGAATAGATAAATTTAGACGATTTGGTAATCTATCCAAAACAAGACGCCATATAAAAATATTTACCATTCGGGGTAAAAACTTGGACCACCTAGAGCTTGGACTTAACGAAAGAAGAAGGCAATCATCTATATGGCTTCTCGTGGCGTTCACAAGCTGATGTGTATTAGTATCTCATTTTATATTTATAAATCGAATGAAACAAGTTAATACTGACACTCTCGAGCAATGTACTCGTTCATGTATAATATAAACTCGATAAGACCGGATCGTCCGTAAAGAGAGTGAAATACAAGTGTTTGTAAGGAAATTGATCAAGAAACCAATCGTGCTTTAAATCCACATGATTATATGATATTATGAGAAATAATTTGACAAGTAAATTAATATAATTCTTTTAATCAAGAGGATGAGAATGTACTCGCAGTCTCGCAAGCCACTCCTCTAACCTATCAACGACATATATTATTAGTGTAATGTCTAACTAACAATGTTGCATTAGTGAGTCTTTTGTAGTGTAAGTCTAATACGACCATTAATCCCTACACACTATGTCTAATAGCTACCTATCCTGACGCTACCCCAACTAACCTATGTGGCATGTTTTGGTGTGTTTTGCTATGCACTTAATTACTAGATAAGTTTTCAATTCATCGTTCACTAAATCTTACACCCTATCGTCTACTACTTTTAATCCCGTGAGGTTATTGTCCATAATCCTAACCACTAAGTGATATTAGTCAATATATTAGTGATTCACGTACTTAACTTTCAGTGTTCAACCAACTAATCAACTACTATCAACGGATAGTCATGATAAACTCAAGGGCGTAAGTCTACTCCATGCACATAAATTATCTAGAACAAAGCTAGAATAAACTCAATAAATCATGTCATCAATAAGAAACAATAAAAACGCGAGCAAAGAAGTGTTTAGCCTTCCATAGCGGTAAATAAATAAATGATAATCAAGTTTGAAAGATTAAACATAGTGCAAGGTATGATAACAATCAAACGAAGAAACAACGAATGTTTATGATGTATATATCTTCGATCGTAATGGTGATTGCAGCCTTGGTAATGGTAGAGAAGCTCTAGAAATATTCTTTCCTCTTCTAGGTTTAAGAAAAACGTGACCTTAATGAATACTAAGGTTGATATTTGTAAGATTAAGCCCAACCCGTTAGTCGATACAGTGTATAGGCATAATACCCTAAACACCGTATACGCATAATACTCTAAACACCGTATTGGTCATCCTCATGTAATAGTATTCCTTACTTGAACTCTACGCCACTTCAATAAGTCTTCAGTGTATATGTAGTATGGTTATAGACTTACATACATCGTATCAGTCTTCCAATACTTAGGCGTGTTTTCTTATTTTCTTCTCATACGACATATGAACTTGCACATGTATATGCCGTATGGTCTTGTGTCTAATTCTTATGATTTTCTAAGTTATGAATTTATACGTATATAGCATTTAAGGTATATACAACGTATTGAAGCTATGTATGCATTATATCACTCCTTTTCCCCCCTTTTCCATTATTTTCCGTGTATTTTGCTGATGAGATGTCATTTTATACATTTTTTCGGGGTCATTTAACCCCCTAAATCATGAAAATATGCCCAAATTATGTACTTAATCGTTCATTTTTGTGTTTTAGCACTTGGATGGCTTTTGGAGGAAATGCATGTGACTTGGGCTCATTTGGAGAAGAAACGGACAAGATTACAACTCTACACCAAATCTCTTGAAGAAAACTTGTATCGTGCGTGGAGACGGCGTCACATTTATTTGTGATGGCGTCAGAGCTTACAAAGGATGGCGTCAGGATTCTTACGATGACGTCAAGATCTATCCGACTTAAAGAAGCCCTAGAAGATTCGGCGGGGCGACGGCGTCAGAATTAGAACGCGACGCTGTCGCGCCAGTTTTCCTATATATACAAACTCGTTTTTAGGGTTTTAGGTGTGTAACTTTTAAGAACCGAACCCTATTATTAAAAGTCGATTGTAGCAGCTGTATAGGTCGTTTTTAGGGTGTCAAAACCCTATTGTATCAGCCTTAAACACATGTTTAAATCAAGTGAAGTCCTCTATCTTATATCATTCAATATAGGGGTGAGCATGGTGCGGATCGGTGCTGATTCTGGCAAAAACCACACCGCATCCGCAATTGCCGATTCTATAAAAGTATAAACCGCACATGCGGATCCTGCGGTTTTGGTTTTGCGGTTTTCAAATGCGGATTTTCGAGTTTGAACCGCACCACACCACATATGACCATTTTTTAATTTTGGGCTTGAACCCAATAAAAATTTTGGGCTTGAACCAAATAGTAATTTTGGGCTCAATGTAAATACACTATTTTAATTATATTCATTTGAGATAAAACTGAAAATATAAACACTTAATTAGTAAAACGAAAAATATATAACTGATAAAACTGTTTGAGAGATAATTAGTAAATATTTGAAATATTTTTATTAAAATTATTATTTATAGCAATTGCGGTGCGGTTCAGGTATATCGGTGCGGATTTACAAGTAAAATCGAAACCGCACCGCAAATTCAGTTTTTCTTATATTTAGAAACCGATCCATCGGTTTTTGTCGCGGTGCGGTTTTTTCAGTTTTGGTGCAGTTTGCGGTTTGCGGTGCGGTTTGTGGTTTTTCAATATGTCTATGTGTTGTTTGATTATTAATTGTTCTTTTCTTCCTTTTAACATGTTACGCTAGATCCATTAATATTTACTTATGATTGCATGAAACTTAGTTTGTAGATCCTTTTAATATTGCTTCTTGTGATGGATGTGCGCGTTAGGCTTTAGAAAACTAGCCAAAAAAATATTAAATTGGCATAGACGTCTAGAGAAACGTGAGTGTGTAGAAAGGATACTATCGGCAACAGTCTTCATACAACCTTACCCCTAATATGGTTGATCCCTCTTAACTATTTTAATGCATGTAATGTACTCTTAGGGGCCTTGTAGTAATCTTCATACTACCATACATGTGCGTTGCCTTAACAGAATATTACATAGACGGCGTTTTCGTGTGATTCGCTCATGATTAAGGAAATACTTACACGGATAATCACAAGTGTGACAAATCAATAGTATTAGGAGAAGCAAACTAAGGAGTAGTGCATGATTAAGTAAATACGTTTGTTTATCCATAGAGTTTTCACCAAAGTAGGTTAGATATATAATTAGTTTAAGTAGTTAAAACCCAAAACCAACATCTCAAAACCTGAATTGACTTGCTTTCTATAAAAATATAAAAAAATATTCTTTCAACCCTTAGACCTTTGTTATATTCTGTTCAAGCCTTCCCAACCTATTCCCCTATAGAACGATAATAACCTTCGAGTCTTACCTTACTACACTACAACGGTTAGTACTTTGCCTAGGGAGTTGTAAAACCTGGTGTGTTTACAATGACCGTATCAAGTTTTTGGCGCCGTCGCGTGGGGAATAGTTAGGTTTTGAACTTTATTTAGCTTAGGTCTACTCGCTTGATTCCTATCAAGTGAGAATTTTATTTTCTGTCAATTAGCTCTCTTTAGTCTATCTCTTTTTTCGTTCCCTTTGTTTTTGTAAATCTTTTTGTTGACCTTCATGGGAGACGAAAATCCTATCCGTGCTCTTGAAGATTACTCTAGACCTAGCCACGAAGGCTATCGAAACACCATTGAGCTCCCTGATGGGAACAATGTGGTGCCTCTGCGATCCGACACCATCCGGTTGGTGCAAAACGGATGTTCTTTCCACGGACTTCGGTCCGAGGATCCAAACCAACATCTTATGGATTTTTTAAAACTAGTGGGCTAACTTGACCTTGATGTTGCAAATAGGGAAAGTACGCGCCTGCATTTATTTCAATTTTCCCTTCGCGATCAAGCTAGCAATTGGCTTGAACATCTTCCTACACGATCCATCTCCACATGGGATGATCTTATACCCGTTTCCTTGCTCAATTCTTTCCACCACGAAGGACTGCTAAACTCTAAAATGACATCCTGATGTTCCAACAACGTCGAGGTGAATATCTTTCTGAAGCATGGACTCGTTTCAAGGACTTACTCTAAAAAGTCCCTCACCGTGGCATCGATCTTTGGCTTCGAGTCCAAATCTGTTATGACCATGTTAATCCTGCCACAAGGCAAACCATTGATTAGTCGGCCGGTGGTAAGCTTCGTGACAAAAACACCGAAGAATCCTAGGCACTATTAGAGGACCTAGACCTCTATGAAAACAAAAGTTGGAATGACCCAAGGGACTTCGCTAAACTGGTCAAGGCAATCTCTTTGCCTCAAGAAGTCCTTAGTACATCCGACCTTGATGGAAGCTGATCTTGCTCCTAAATCATCCGTTCAAGTGAACAAAATCACTTCTTCATGCAAGATCTATAGTGGTCCCCATGACACTCAATATTTCATGGAAAATCCCAAGCAAGCTTTTGTTGATTACGCATCCTCATGTACAAATGAAGCGGGAGGCAAGTGGTACACTTTCAAACCCGAGCAAAACAATCTTGGTGACACCTAAAATCCGTCATGGAAAAGTCACCCAAACCTTAGGTGGAGGCAACCTTAAAATTATCAAAACAAATTTTCAAACCCACCTAATCGTTTTCAGCCCAATGGTTCGATCCTGAACCGCTCCTTTAACAACAATCCTCAAAATTTTAATAATCAATCAAATCTCGAAGGATTGGCGTCTAACTTCATGGCATCTCAAGACGCTAGATTGTCTAAGTTTGAAGCCGACTTTAAATAACAAGGCGAGATGACCAATAAAATTGACACAATCTTGAAGGCCATCAATGATCGATTGAAGGGAGCGCTCCTAAGTGACACGGTTAAGAACCCGAAACTTAATGTTAACTCTACCTCTCCAGTTTTGTATGTTCGTTCTTACCCAATGGAAGACCCCCAATGCTCATCTCATATCCATAATTCGATCAATGCAATTAAAATGTGTTCCAAACAAATAATAAAGCTCAAAAGGACCAAACTCAAGTAAAAACATTAACATTCAATGAAAATGGGACACCTCCAAGCAAGGGAATCAAAAGCCCATCAAAATTACTCTCTCGAAAGTATCAATCTCGATCATCTTTAAGAAAACCAATTAGGAACTCATCTCTGTAACTCCAGAATTGTTGAAATTTTAAAATACATTGTTCATCTTGACTTTTAGGGGCTGGTTTGACTTTATAAGAACGATCATCTAAATCACGTTATCACGACTCAGACCCTAAAGCAATTTGATGTAAAACGATATTTCTGACAACTTTTTAGTTTTACCCGAGACTTGAAAACAAGCAGAAGAGGGCTAAAACAGCCCCGCAAAGTTTTAAAAGCTGCACACATCTGGTACCCGACACACAAAAATGATAAAATATATTTTTAATTTATCACTATTTATTTTAATAAAAATATTAATATAATATTAATATTTTACTTATTTAAGCGTTGTTGATAACGCGAATATCCGAGTTAAAATTTCTTTTTATTTTAACCAAGTCACAAAATAGATAATAAACGTTTTAAATAAATTTTATAAAACGTTTACGAAAATTAGTCGAGTGAATACTCAGTTTATCGAAAAACTTTTGGAAAACAATGACGCAAGTTTCGTATTTTAATTCCTCCGTTAAGTACTTTAAACGAGTCCCGAATCAATAATTAACAAAAGTTACACGTTAGGTCCCTGTGAAATATTTACAAATTTAACCCTCAACTATTAACAACTATTCAAAAAATTTAAAACTTTTATTATATATATAAAAAGTTTTATAACTTTTCATTTCATACAAAAACACATACACACACAATGCATTATATCTCTCTCCCTTCTCTCCCATTATATCCGGCAGCCACCAGCCACCGCCGGCCATCACCACCCCGCCGCCGAAAAACTTTTCCGGCGGGCTTTTCCGCGAAGACCACCATATATCTCCTTATCAACCGATCTATCCGAACCCCCACACCCACTCGCGGTCACGCGCCGCCCCCTCTCTCACTTCGGCTGCTGTCCCACGACAGCCCACCACCACCACCGCCGCCTCCATCTCCCACTACCACTTTACTACATCACCATCATCATCATAGATCCACCACGAGACCACCGTGGCTGCCAACATCTACACGACACCGTCACCATCGACACCACCACCCTAGCCACCATCGTCCCCATCACGACAGCGACCCACAAAGGGTGTTTGTTTTCGTGGGTTTACATAGCACGGGGGTGCGTTTGATTTTAACAGGCCCACGCGGGTGCTGTTGGTTTTTCATCAACACCACCAACGGGTGTGTTCGGTGGTATAATAGCAGCAAGGGTGTTTGTTGGCTGTGGTTTCACCACAGTTGGGGTGCGTTTGCTGTGGGACAGCCACCACCCGAAGAGGGTGCGTCCGGTTTTGGGTTAGCACAAAAAGGGGGTGTTCGTTGGTTGTTGTTTATCACCGAGACCACCACCAAAAGGTGGTGTTCGGTCAGACCAGCCGCTGCCACAGCCGCACCATGGCGGTGCCGGCTCGTGGTGGTTTGGGCTTGGTTCTAGTATCGCCCCACGAGGGTGTGTTTTGGTTTGATATTAGGCACCAAGGGTGCGATTGGCAGCAGGGATCACCACAAGGGTGGGTTTGTTTCGTGTTATAAATACCGGAAAGGGTGCGTTTGGTTTTATAAAAAAAAAGAAATCATTTAGGGTACGTTTGGTTTTCGGGTCAGCACCATCGAAGGTTGTTTATGGGTTTTGAAAACCATAAGGGTGTGTTTGGGTTTAGGTTTACACAACCAGTGTGTTTGGCTGGCTGCTAAGCACCAACAAGAGTGTTTGGTTTTGCAGATTGCACCAAGGGGTGCGTTTGGGTTAAGAGAAAGATCACAATAGCGTGTTTGGGTGAGCAGAAACAATCTTACGGTGTGTCCTTGAATTATACTAAATCGAATAATTATATATCATAAGTTATTATAAATATTAAACTGGATTAAAAGGTCTTCTTGTTAAATGAAGATTGTCCATATATTACTAATGCACGGCCAAATAACACACGAGTAAATGGCAACATGGATTGATACAAAAAGGGTAAGGTTATAATTTTAAGATTTGTTAATTTGTAATACATCAATAACCGGATAAACAAACGGAAACTATACCTTTACAAATGGGATAACTATTTTGGCAACCCGTCGAGGAAACAATATATTAAATTATAAAATAATCTTATATTTTATAATTATCAACTAGAAAATAACATCATAACTGTTGTGAGAGTTTTTGAAAACGTCGTTTAACATAATATGCAGATTCAAAAACATGTGTTCATTTTTTAAAATAACTTTCTATTAAATCATTTATGGGATATCCGGGAACTGTCGAATATTTAGTTTTATTTATTTTTATCACCTTGCCTAATATAATACTTGGAAGTATTTATAATAAACCATTTTATTTTAAATCGCACCTATTTTGGATATAAAACAGTCTTATTTTTATTAGTAGTTTATTTCGAGTTATTCATTGGGCTGAGAATCATGTCGGATATAATTCACAGCGTGAGCTATAAAGGTCATTTTTCAATAGGTAATATATACGGGATATATTACACACCTTACGTTTACCTTTGAATTAATTATTTAACCCACCACCAAACTATTACAACTTGAAATATAAATCTTTTATCAACGTGTCACGTTGACGTGCTCATTCATCGGGAAACCCAAACGCATTACCCTAGGCTAGTGAGACTTAGCCGTTAAGACTAGTTGCAACTTCTTGATCGAGCCGTTTCAGTTTTCCTTTTTGTCTGGCGCTTAATACGCGCATTCTCGCCAATCGTTCTTCAACATCGATGTGAGTTTATAGCCCCTCTTTCACTTGTTTTACATTTACTTTACAAATCTCGGGGGAGAATACATGCTCAATATAACTTGTTTACATATTTGTTCACAATATCTTTTACATACTATTCTACACACATGTTTCATATACTTGATTTTGCGATTCTATTACAAACACATTTACACATTGATTTAAATTGGTTTACAAACTTCTTTTGCATAGATCGCTATGTGATACATTATTTGACTTTATTTTTGGTCACAAATGCATACTTTACATTTGAAATGATTTTCGGATTACGATTTGTTTGGCGCCTGCGGGGCCAACAAGCATTACATGCCCGGGTGTTCTTGGAGGGAACACCCATGATGGGAACACATTATTTGTATCACTGCCCGAATCGGGTACATACACATGCTTACGTCACAGCTTCATGAACTGTAAATCACTTGAGGTTGAGCGTCGAATTGTTATGAAATAGACTATTCGGTGTGGAACCCCCTGTTCGGTGATAAAGCTTCTCGGAGTAACGAACATTATAGCGTGATGTCCACGCGAATGATATAAAATAGATCTATTCGGGATTGACAACCCCCGTTCGGGGTGACGAGCTATCACTGGGAACGAACGTATAACATGTCCGGATGCACGGTGGGACTAGCAGGCCCCCCGACAGAATACCATACTTGGAACATTTTGTTGACATTATATTTGTCATGCATTATTTAATAAAATCTTTGGGAGAAGATTGGTACTTTTTTGACGAAAATGGTCGTCATATTTTATAAATATATTACTGGTACTATCGTGATGACACAGTTGATTAAATATATTTGTTGAAACTACATTCTTATTTAAACTAATCTATGAACTCACCAACTTTAATGTTACACTTTTAAGCATGTTTTTCTCAGGTGAATTAGAGGCTTGGATATTTGATGTGGCATTGGAGTCTTTACATCAGTTTTTCATGGTGATGCAATTATGGGACAACTATTATTTTGAATTCAGAAAATCAACGTATTTGATTTACAAACGCCACATTTAGAGTCCGTTCTCTTGAATCATGTGCTATTGTAATTATGAAGTAACGCCCCTGAAAATATCAATCTCAATCATCTTTATGAGAATACAATAGGAATTCATCTTCTCCCAAACGTGTTTATTTCATCAACTCAATCCCCATTTTAAATAAAGAAGATGAACCTAGGGACGCAGGGATTGTAAAACCTGACACTAAGAACGACGATCATGACATAATTGTCAAGGTGGAGAATGAGACTGAGGAAGAAAGGGAAGGGAAGAAATAGACGACTCAGAATACATTAGCA
Organism: Tanacetum coccineum; assembly: GCA_026074375.1. Classification (NCBI taxonomy): domain Eukaryota; kingdom Viridiplantae; phylum Streptophyta; class Magnoliopsida; order Asterales; family Asteraceae; genus Tanacetum; species Tanacetum coccineum. Next base: position 17,282 of record BQNB010077931.1, read on the forward strand.
CAAACCCGCCATCACCACCTAATCTTTCGAATTCATTCATCATAGAAAAGGTTTGTAAGCTCAACTCGTTCCTCAAATCATTAAACTTGGTTCCCCCATCATCTAACATACAATTTGTTTACACAAAAGAGAATGATGAAGATGTAATGTTTGTTAAATTAATTAAAAAGTATGATGATTCAGCGAAGAGGAATTAGAAGAGGAAGGAAGTACAGAAATAGGAGAATCAAGAGTAGAGTACTTTGACAGATTTCCATCTATGAGCAAACTAGCATATCATAAGTACTTAATGTGTGGCCCAATTCCGTCCCTGTTTTTGAAAAACCCCATCATTACAAGTTAATGTCCTTCAAACCTTAAAATACCATGCAACATAGGACATGTGCACGTGGAAAAAACCTACATAGATATTAATTCCCCTATAAATGTCATGACTCGTATGCAATACAATTGGATAATGAGGAAACAATTTAAACCTAAGGAAGATCCTGATGGCATTAGAGGGGTGAGCAACTTTACTGGAAGAATTAAGGGAATGCATGTTTTCGTAGGAAATTTCACCTATGTTTTAGATTTCATGGTTGTTGATGATATTAGTTCAATTATAGACCCTAGGCTGTCGTAAGTCGTGCTAGGAAAACCTTTTGTGGAAGTATCCAGCATGACTCATGATTCATCGATAGGAGTAGTGAAGTTTATAATCGGGGATGATAAAATTGCCTATAATATGCCCCATAAGATAGAGCAATACAATTCGTTATTGGATTTGGAAAAAGAGCATACAAAATCAGTCTACTTTAGGAACGAAGAGGACAAGAGAAGAGGAGTAGACTACATAATGAACAAGATATTAGGGTTTTATAAGGAATGTTTAGAGCTCGGACACGAATACTTAACTAGACTTGAAGACGAAGGAGGAGTCCCGTGAGGACGTGTAACTCTTAGTCTAGCTACAAGACTCGTTAAATAAACAAAAGCGCTTTTTGGGAGGCAACCCAATCTTTTGTTTTCCCGCATCTTAAGAGTGTCTTGTGTTTTTTTAACTCTTTCTTATTTGTTTTTATATGTTAGAATTATCAATTGATCATGTTTTGTTTTGTCTTTAACCTCGTCTTAATTGCATTCAAAGGTATTTCATAAAAATTATTAAAGGAAAATTCGGTTTTTAAAGAACCATTTCAAACATATTAAATAAATTGTTTAGATTAATTCGCGACTTGTGTCAGTTTCAAGTCATATGATTGTGATAATAAATTTCGTAGTTTATGCAGTATTTTCTAAAGGAAATAACTAATAGAATTGCGTGCAGAAATTTTTTCCAAGAAACGAATGTGAAATTTTCACAGTGTCTGGAGATGGCGTCAGGATTTTTCCTGACGACGTCACGTCTCTAGACTTGTGAAAATTCAAATTTTCTATTATTTTTGAAAAATTAACTTTGTATAATTTTCAAAATTTGTAATTTTCTTAAAAACCTGCTGAAAACCACGATTACATTAACACATTCATCCTATCTTTACTGCTTTTATAGAGTCTAAACCCTAAAAATTTCGTTGTGTATATTATTATCCCGCCGATTTACGCCAGGTGTAGTTGTTTCTTGTCTTTGATTTGCAGGTTATATTTGATGAGAAGAATCCCAAGAGTTCTTAGGAGTTTTATTGGATGACTCTTGGATGATGATTTAGCCAGTTATCATATGTTTCTTCTCCATTATTGAGCAAACCAGGGGAGTACTAGTTTCTTTCGTCTTTTCTTTTCCCTTTATTCGTTTATTCGGGTACTTTTAAGAACATTGGGGACAATGTTCATCTTAAGTGTAAGGGGAAATAAACCTTAGAAACTATTTTTTCAATTGCCATTTGCTATGTCCGTAAAATGATGAGTAATATATATAGAAACATAGCGTAGACGGTAATTTTGACCCAAATTTAAAAAACAATTATGACACATACCTACGAAAACTGAGTATTATTAGCGTCTCATGGATAGGAATTATATGACCATCACGAAAACCCTCTAAATATTCCACCCAAAAATGTAAAGATTCTCCCCTAGATCTTAGGAAATTTAGGATCATCTTGACACCTAAGATAATTTTACCTTTAGCTTTCTCGTGTTAAGAAAAGAGCAATCATGTATGTCGCGTCTATGGATTTGTTCGTGCATATGTGATTTTGTCGCCTTTTCTGGAGCATTGGTATCGGTTTAAAATTATATGAGGGAGTACCGGTAGTATATTAAATTCTAGAACTTATTTTGGTGATGCATCCCGAGACCGCATAGTGAGAATTGGGATTTGCTAAATGATAAGAGGCACTAGGATAAACTCATGTTTTAAACCTGTATTTATTATTATGGTCACCTCGATCATATAACTATCCCACACCCTTGCCATGCACTCATTTTTAGTGCAGGATTCTCCTAGTACACCCCTCCGTGCTTATCCTTTTCACGGTTCTCATATTGTTTTGTTGGACTTCGGATTATTAATGAAGAGCATTGTTTATACATAATGTTACACCCAAATCACCTTAGCCTTCCTTGTATGTACTTGCTTTTAGTACATTATTGTAAACCCAGTTAATTATTGCAGGAGTACATAGTTGCTAAGTCGAGTCATTTATCAGTGTATACAATTTTGGGGTGATTAGGAATCATGGTTTTTTTTATCTTATGAAGAATTGGGGAAGAAGTCACCTATTATGTAACACCCGTAAAAATATCTCATATGTATCCGTTGACTTTTCGTACTTCAGTTTGACTTTATCAAATCTCGTCTTAATTTTGCGTTTAACCGGCAAGTTATCCCGCGTACATCTGAGGATCGTTACCGGAAGCATTCCGGGTTGCTATTTTATGTAGTCTTTTAGTAAATGTCGTGTTTCTACGTTTCATATCGATATTTAAATTTTTAGAATTTTACTTGAAGTTATCGCGCGTTTTCAGTTTTTACGTATACAGTTAATACCGTTTAAAAATATCTTAAGAGAGTAGAAATAAATATCAAGGAAGCATATGATTCTTTAGCATGATCAAACATTCAAAGATTGGCAAAAACCTTCCCCCTATTTTCCCCTTGGTGCGCCCCTCCCCCTCCATCCAACACCTCTCCAACATTTTCTAGTCTTGTCCCCTAGATGCTTAGCATCCTAGAATTCCATTCAAAGAAGGTTCTAGGTTCCATTTTATTCAATGAACCTAGACTCTTGATTATTCCTTACATAATTCAAATTCTTCATTCATTCTTTCATTCCTTTCTCTCTCTAAAACACACACATAAAATTTTTCTGCCACCAAACACCACCCAGCCACCACCATTGTTTAACTTTAATCAAGATTTTGAAGATCAAGGCTTATTCGGGGTTGATTTATATAGTTACTTGGGTATTTAAAACACTATTCGGGGTGTTCTTTAGTCTTGATCATCTTCTAAATCCTTGTTCGTGTAAGTTCACCTTTTTTAAATAAATCTTGTACTTTCTTAATCCTTATTGCATTTAAAAGCTAGTTGTATGACTTGTTTTTATAAAAATCAAAGCTTCAAATTTACATAAACCCTAAAAAGGTGTATGTATGGTTCAAAAATTTTAAAAAGAAAGAAAGGAAAGATTAGTTGTGTTCTCGTGGCGAAATTTTATAAAGAAATTCTAAAGCTTATTGCTTATTTTAGCTTATTAATAAGCTCGAAAGAGCTTATTTGTGTACTTATATGCGTCGAACATAAAGGTTTGAACTTTATGCTTATTTGTATTTTTCTTATTTTTCTAAATTTATTTTCATAGCTTATTTGACAACTTATATGGTTTTGTGCTTAACGGGCTTAATAAATAAGTCCGAAAGTGCTAGTTTGGTTTTTGTGGGTCTCGGTCCAAAACCAAGCCCAAACCGTGGGCTATAAGCCACGGCTTGGCTTAATTAGTGGCTTATTTGTGTAGCTTACTGGAAAAGCTAAAAGCTTATTTGCTTATTGGATTAATTTCGGACTTGTAGTAATCTATATATTTTGTTTAGGCTTATTGGGCCTAAAAGTCCAATAAGGGTCCATTAAGGTTTTCGGATAAGTTTTATAAGAGATAACGCTTATTTTGAACTTATAAGTAATACGTATTAATATCGTATGTTGAATAATTAAAAAACCTATGTTTACGATAAGACGTTTGATTTTACGAGCGTTAAACGATATACAGAGCGTAGGAAATAGTTTTGGGTTAGGTAAAGAGATTTGGCGAATTGTGAAATGTATTTCGAAAGCGTTTTGGATAAAAGTCTATAACTTTGGAAAACTAATATATACGAACGGGTCATGCCGAAATTTCATAAAATTTCTATACTTAGAATTATTTTTAAAAAGAATTTATTTTTTAATAAACCTCAACTAAAAGACTAAAACATACTATTTTTGTTCATAATAAATAATATTCACATTTAGATTGATTAAATAAATTAGAATACATATTTATATAAATATTCCAAATATTTTCTCAATATCGACAAAAAGGACACAATAATAAATACTATTATTTTAATACCCTGATTAAAAGACAAAAAAATATAATTTTATAACTTTTATAAATTTAAAACATCTATTACGTATTACGTAAACTAAAAACATACAAACATTTAGAATTTAAATGCCTTAGCTATTATTTTGGGTTACCGGGTAAACTACCGAAACTTATTTATTGTGTCTAATTTATATTATATTATATATTTTATAAAAACCTTCGTAATATGTTTTATCGAGTCAAAACCACTACGATTACCACACAACCAACAATACTAAATCATTTTCGTAATAATCGTACAACTACTTTCTAAATCCTTAAGTATATTCAAAATTCACGTCGTACTTATTCTGAACCAGACCGTTTATTCTTTAGGTCGTGACTGTGTACCGTCGTCCTTTAACGTGAGACCGTTCTACTAGCCTTTTCACTACTTCATTTCACCAATCAAGGTAAGTTCGTAGCCCCGCGTTCTACCATTTTACTTTACTATTTTTGGGGTGAAAGCATTGCTTGTTTTTAAACTTTGGGCACAAATTTTCCTTGAATACTTTACTTGTTTACGTGTTGCCTAAGTAGCGATAACCCACCATGCCCCACTATCATGAACCGTTAATTACCTTGTGTAGGCGCGAGTGTTATAAATAGATCTATTTAGGATTGACATCCCCGTTCGAGTAAGTAGCGCTTACTAGTTCGAGAGACGAACTAACAAAGTTTATCCATGTCAGAAATGCGGTTGTTCTCGGAGTTTTAAACAATCCTAAGGGCACTTTAATATATTATTTTGTTTGGAAATTGATTTGGCTACAACTGTCATAGCCTCAGTGTCATGAGCTATTAGGCAACGTAAATTACTTTGGTGAATGTTGTTATGTGTACAAATTTTGATTCATGCGTTTTAATTTATTGTGTTCAATGCTTATGATATAACTAAACCTGCGAATTCACCAACGTTATGTTGACAGTTTTAATCATGCTTTAAGGTACTTGATTTGGACTCTTTTTGAACTGATGTGTGTATCTTTTGCCGTCTACTGCACTTTTCAGATTTATCTATTTATACACTCATTGTCATTTTAAACATTTTATGCTGCCGCTTACCATGTACTTATTTCCGCAAATCTTTTATTATGTTCATGAATAATGTCTTTTAAAAAGCCCCATAGAGGTCGTTCTCTTGATTTTGTGTGATGTATATTATGACGTCACACCCTCAGACACGTATTCCATCCATACCTCGTCTGGGGGTGTGACAGATTGGTATTCAGAGCCAAGGTTATAGAGAACCAGGTAGTATATACTAGGTCTGGTCTATAACCAGTATGTGATCCTACGTATTTTACTTGCTTACGTATATAACTACTACTGATATGTATATAAGTATTATATTACCATAATTATACTTACACTTCGTTTTGTCGTATTATATTTTATTTTATTCACCATACGCATCCTACATGGTTCATATAAAGAGATTTTTATAAACTTTTGCTTGTGCAAAGTATGGCAGCTTCAGTTACTGCTATTTCGTCAGACTCTTCGGAAGAGAGCGTGGGGACGTCCACTGCTCGGGTTATCTTATCTGACACGATTCCTACTGCCATTCCGGCTACCGTACCTGTTGTTGATCCACTTGTTATTTCCACCTAACCACATACTTCCCCATTTCTGTACACTGACTCATCTGACAATGATAATTCTGAGAGACCACCATCACAGGACCCGTATGAGGTTACGGTTGCTCGGTAGAGGAGCCGAGTAGCAGCACGCTCATCACCACCATCATCACCTACTGATATGACACTACCTATTCGCCAGATTTTACCTACACCAACCAGTTTACCTCGCTGACCAACCGTTCTTGTCTTACCAGGATAGTCGATTCCTATTGGTCGACCTTACCATACCCAGCCTAACGGGGTGCGTAAGATGTTGAAAGCGAGGAAGAGAGTTTGATCTCTACCAGTAGGTCGCCTTGCATCGAGATATCCACCTGATCATTCTTCATCAGACCATTTCTCATCGGATGACTCTTCTTCATATTCTCTATCAGATTTGTCATTAGGCTATTCATCAGATACTTCATCATGTCATTATATACCGGATTCGCCTTTTGATACTTTAGCCACTATTTCTGCGGGGCTGTCCCGCAAGAGATGTAGGTCCTCTACTACTTCAGTATCGATAGCTACACCCGTATCTGGAGCCTTATCTCCCGTACGTGCCGACCTGTTACCACCTCGTAAGAGGATTAGAGGTTCCGTTTCCGCAACTGATCACGAGGTTAGTTCAGAGGAGAGTTATGAGCCCTACACCAAGCCCGATATTGATTTCGATGTTTAGGCAGACATCGATGCTTGTATTGCGGCACTGACGCTGTAGCAGTTAGGGAGATGGATGTTAGAGTTGAGTTTGGGATTGAGACTGAGGCAGAGGCCGATAAAGAGGCTAATGCCGAGATTCAGCCAGAGGGTACCATAGAGATTGGGGTCGACGTTGCCATTGGGATGGATATTCCAGATGACTCGCTTATGCCAGACGCTATTGAGCGATTAGGGAAGCTTGAGGAGGGTATGCAGGGTATGTATTATCACTTTTAGGAGATACCTCTTCAGAGGATAGATGATATTGAGTCGAGATAGAGAGAGCAGGAGGGTAAGAACCTGATTACTGATGGTGAGAGGTCTAGTTTGTTAGAGCGTGTTGTGGGCTTGGAGGGTAGAAACACGGGACTTTGAGATGCTCTAGGTATTGAGAGAGTGAGAGCTGACAGTTTACAGCGACGCTTGGGCTATGTGGAGGATAAGCTCGGGCAGGTTCACGAGCTTCGTGCTTATGAGAGTCAGATACTTTGGAGGATGGAGACCTTCATGATGAGGACACATGATTATCGTCCTTAGCCTAGTAGCATCATGAGTTATGGATGGATCATGGTAGTAGTAGTAGTAGTGGTATATGTAGAAATCTAGTACTCATTTTGGGGAAATGTGTAACCGACTTCGACTTTTGTATGATATAAAATCTTATTATTTTTTTATGATCTTCCATTGCATTCATTCCATATAATCATGTTCTTCGTTCGTTCTGGGAAAACGTTATTCTAAATTATTTTATAAACTAAATTCTATTTATTGTTTATTTTAACTTTACCCCATTCCGAATCTCACCTTGTGTTGTAATTTATGGCTAGAATTATGACTATTACTCGCTCTGGTATGACTCCCGAAGCCATCAAAGAACTAATCTCTCGACGAGTGGAAGAGGCGTTGGCTGCTCAAGTGGCCAATCGTAACGCTGGACTCATTGATGAGAACCAAAGCCAGCATGGAGATGATAATGATAACGGAAGTGAAGGAAATGGAAACCATGGTAACAATAATGGGGATGGAAATCAGAATGGAGGAAATGGAGGTGCAAGAAGAAATGCACCAGTTGTTAGGGTTTGTACCTACAAGGATTTTCTCAACTGTCAACCACGCAACTTTAGTGGTACTGAAGGAGTCGTTGGTTTGGCTAGGTGGTTCGAGAAAATAGAATCGGTGTTTCGTATCAGTAATTGTCCACCGAACTCTTAAATGAAGTTCGCTACTTGGACCTTGCTAGATGGATCTCTTGTAACAATTCACATTTTTTCATATCTGTTACGTCAATAAATATTCAACTATTTATTTTAAACTTCTACGCGTTTGCTTTTAATTTTAATCGTTAAGTTAAATCGCGTAAACTAAAAATTAATAATCAACGTAAACGGGCACCAAACAAATTAAAGTTTACGTCAAGCAAGCATTATATTATTTTTACGAAAGTAATAATCAACTTTTTATATTTTATTTTTATTGGTTACGTAAAACGTTTATGTTTCGCAATTAAATACAATTAGGCATACCCGGAAGCACCAATACCTATCTATACTCAACCAAATACCCACAATTATACCCAATACTCAAATTTTTTACAAATTCCTTATCCATATATACATAGGGCCGGATATGAATGTAGAATACACAAGGAAGATATTTATTTTGACTTCTAAGTAATATACCATGTGTTATAAACTTCAAGAAGCAAACTCCTACCAAATACTTACACACTCCATACTATCTTAGACATTTTCCATACCTTTCTTACACAATGGTCATTCAAGACTAACCATGGTTAAGTTAAAGTAACCATTAGCTAGTTAAATCTTGCTATAAAAGGCACACTATGCAAGTAAACTTCACACAACTTATTTCCTCAAGTAAAAACAACACAAAAACTCTCCCTTGTGCTCTCTAGCTCACAACACACAAACCAAACCCATATACATTCCATATTTTTGATTTTACAAGTAATCCAAGTGTTCAAGGTTCATTATTAGACATATCTAAGGTGTATTGAGAGCTTGGTTTAGTGTTTAAAAGGGTTAAACAAGAAAGGTTCAAGATTAGGGTTTCAAGTGAAATTAGGGTTTTCTTGATTTGGAAGCTTGGGTTTTGTTGATAAGTTAGGGTTTAGATCTTGTTTCTCTTCATCATACATCATATTAAGGTTATCTAAAAACCCTAAACTCTTTACATTTGTGATTTTATATGTTTATAATGTTTATATAGTTAATCACCATTTAGTGTTAGGAATGATAAAAGTGATCTTATTGAGATAAAAGTCTTGTAATAAATAAAGAAATAATATTGTGTATAGGTTAGGTGATAGACTCGTGACTTAAATAAAGTCACGAGACTCGACAAATAGCTAAAAGCTAAGAAATAAGAGCTCCTTGCTCTTCCGTGTATTTGGGTATAAATTCCCCTCCCTACCTTATTAGTGAGGTGGTCTTCTCTAATCAATCTAATCTTATTTATCTAATCCTCTTCCTCCCTCTTTCTCTCTTTACTTTCTATCTTTCTCTTTCTAGAGTAATCACACACACAACACTTAAACACACACTCTATTGCTTATTGATCCTAAATCCAAGAAACCTCACAAGTGGTATCAGAGCTGCACAGGCGATTCGTGATGTTTAGCTTATTCTGATCAGCTTATTTTGGCTTATTCAGTCCAGTTCTACTTATTTGTGCTTATTCAGTCAGATTCAGTCCAGATTCGATTCAGCAGCTTATTCCGATTATTTCAGTTTAGATTCTGCTCGTGCGGTTTATACATCAGTTTATAGCTTATTCATTTTATCAGCTTATCGCACAGCTTATTACTCAATTTAGCAGTTTATTTGTTATTTTCGATGTATGATTTGATCGAGTTTTGGCTACCTTACGGTTTTATCGTTAGATTGTGCAAAATCGATCAGATTTTGGTTATTAAATGTGCTAAAACTGTTGTTTTAACAAATTTAGAACTGATTGAACATCAAACTTGGAAACAATATCAGATTTATCATTTTTGGAAGTCAAACTCGGAATTGACTTTTGGTCAACGGTCAAACTCAGATAATATAACTGATTATTCCAAAAATGCTTCGAGTCAAGATTGAAAATGAAAAAGAAGTTACAAGGAAGAAACAAGCACAGATCTGTACAAATGTTATACATTACTCAAATGAGGTCTGGGTTCTAAACTCGGTTACTACCAAGTTTGAACTGAGTTGTTTTCAACCGCTACAACAAAACTCGAATCTTCAAAACCAACAGCCTCAACAACTACAACTTCAATGGTCTATGTAAAGCTTAAAGCTTTGTTAATTTTCAAAATAGATAGTGATGCACCAAGACAAGACTGTCTCCATCCTCACTTATTTCGGTCAAAGATACACAAGTAAGAGAAAACCTTACTGGAGAACCTTGTAAAGATCTGAAGCCCAAAATTATGTCTTCGTGGGATTTTTGATTTGTGCTATATCAAGAAAAGAGGTTAGGATTTGGTGGCTAATGTTTCTCGCTTGTTTAAGAAGATTAAAGATAGGGGCATCTGTTTTGATATTGGATAGTACAACAAAACTCGAATCTTCAAAACCAACAACCTCAACAACTACAACTTTAATGGTAGAGTGAAAGCTGAGATTTTATCAAAAAGAGAGATAAGGGTGGCGTATGGTTTGAGATAAAATGATAGGGTTTTGAGTTGAGTTATCAGTTTTATTAATCAACACATGGGCCATCAAAATCTGTTGTGAGATAACTTGGGTTGTTGTGCGATTATTAATGGGCTTGTCTGGGCTACATGTGAGTGGGCTAATACTTTTATTAATATTACGCCATAACTGAAATTGATAACGTGGACTGAATGTGGAATCAGTATATTAGGCTGGATCTGAATTTGTGGGCTTAAAATGATAAAGGGCCGAATTTTTGTTAATTTTTCAGACAAACATCACTTATTGCTTAAAACGATCCTTATTGAAGATTCACGAAAAATGCTAAAAGGCTATTCTCAGGATTTAATCGCAACAAATGACTACGGGGTTGATTCTTTATTACTTATTAGGGATTGAAGTAATATGTCACGGGGAAGTGTACTTATTTCATCTTCTGGCCTTTCTACCTCTGCAACGAAGATGACTTGTTCGAGCATATAAGGATTGTCATGAAGACTTGAATATCTGGTTACTTTTGTGATTCTTTCTCTCTTTTATCCACAAAGTAGCTATCACTTTAAGGAGTTACGTTGTAGTGCCAGTGACTCACGTAGTTGAGGATAGTTCAAGAGATTCTTTTGGATAGTACAAGCTTAAGTCATAACTTTGGGGGATGTTACTTCAGTATCGAGTTTGTCATATTGAGTTTTCTCCATCAGTGGTCATTAATGCGAGGTTGGAATTGAACTAGTCAGAGAGGTGAAACAAATAGAGCTTGGTTATCGGCAGTTGATTATTATGCTTAACCGACTTTATTCTACTTCACACATGGTTGTTCTATCAAATCTATGGGCGTACTCAAATTATGATTTTTTCGATGGTCATTGAATGCAATCAGGGGGAAGAAAAAGAAGTATTCGATAGATTGCATTAATCAGGGGGAAGAAATGTGTACTTTTCTCATCTTCATTTCTTTCTTTCTTGTCTTCAAGTCCGCTTCTATCTTATGGAGATGGATTGTATGCTTTCAACCTCTAAATGGTTAGTGTGTGAAGTATGTGCATACGTGAGAAGATGTTGCTGATTTCTTGCATGTTCCCCCAAACGGATATTCATCAAAACAGAAGCAGTTATGTTTGATGTGATTGGCTTCTTCTGCTTCTTCTAATCCTCTGATTCTCTTCTTCTTCTTTTACTTCTACTTTTACTTCTTCTTCTATGAAGCTACATCACAGTTTCAGAATCTGCTTATAATACGGATGTTGGTTTGGGAGGAAGCTGATTCAGAAACTTCGACAAAAAGAAGTAGATGAAGAAAGCTGTGTGAAGACATGCAGTATGAACTAGGGGGAAGATAACTCAGTTTATACAAATTACATTGTATCATCTGCAAGTAATGAAAAGATTCAAGCTGAAGCATTTATATTTGTACTTGTAGGATACATTGTAAGTAATTCCATATGCCACCATATTGGGGGAAGATTGTTAGGATTAAAAATATGGTGTCTATATGGAAATTACATTAGTTTCCTTATAGTCTAAAACACAAGGACTAGAAGTGTAATTAGCCCAAAGATGGCATGTGTTTAGGCTATAAATACCCCCTCTAATCTTCCTTAGAGGGGTGAACCTCACATTTGTAATTTCACTAATCATTCATTAATAAAGTGTTTTCTCTTTCTAAAATGGCTTTTATATATTTCCATCATCCCCGACCTCCCGAGATCGTGAATCAAGAAACCTCACAAATTTCAATCAAACAGAGGGCAAAACTACTTCTCCCCCATGAATCAATGCACACGGAGGAAGTATAGGAGTCCAACATAATAGGCTTACCGATTTGAGACGCGATAATGCTAAGGCCATCTTCGGATCATCCATAGCCCATGGTCCAAACCTTTTAAAGTTTTGAATTGAAAGAAGAAAAAACCTTTGGAGTTCATCATTATTCTAGTCAAACCATATTTACCCCAGTTATTTTGGACGTAGTATTCCACAACCGGAAACGCAATACGCTTACTAATGAAATAACCATACAAAGTATTAGCAAATCGGGTACTAACCATTTCCACAACCTTCCTTGGAATGGAGACATTAATGTTAGGAATTAAACTCATTACACTTAGTACTACCAAGCCAAGACTTAGTACTGTTAATGTAACTTAGTACTACTGATTACTACTGCTAGTATATGTTCGTACTGCTAGAGTAAAGTTAGTACTGCTGATGAATATTGATGAAAATATTCTAAGTAGTTACTACTGCTTGTACACAGTTAATGCTGCTGGTGTATAAGTTACTGCTGCTAGTTCAGAGTTAATACTGCTGATGAAAGTTACAACTGCTGCATGGATAAAGAGTGCTTCAAGATAAAGCTGTTGAGAAGATTACAACTCTGTATACGATATGTATGAGATATTTTAGGAAAAGATTGTTGATTGATAGAAAATATTATGTATATCTTTTAGATTGATAGGAAAGTATTGTATGTTGACTATGACTCCTTGTGTCTATAAAAGGAGGTCATAGGTCATAGAGATTGTACACTTAGAATACAATCCATATAGCTTCAAGGTTATCTGTAACCCCAACACTAGCAAGAGTGTTTGTTTTATATTGAAGCTGCAAGTTTAGTATCTCTATGTGTGTGTTATACATAAGTACTGTTTCATTAGTATTCTTCTTATTACTCAAGGTCTAGATTCCGCATAGACTTTGAGATATCTCATAAAGTTTCTACCATAGTAGTTTTGGATTTATCTAAGATTACTAACCTTTATACAAACAAGATCTATTCATTAGGATCAACATGTGGTATCAGAGCTTGTTGAGGAACTTTGAATAAGAAGAACCCTATTACTTTACACCAGAGATTTGTTAGTGATAAGATGGA
>BQNB010077932.1:0-21637 GCA_026074375.1 Tanacetum coccineum
AAATTCTTTAACATCCTTCTTGTTTGTGGAGCTGATTGCAAATCTCCAATCACTTGATCAAGAGGATGATATTTATGAATTCTTATAGTTGGAATAGGACTGACTTGGATTGTAGTATCTAAATTGCTACTCATGTTAGCCTCTATACCAACATCTTCATCATCATCTAAATAAACAATATCTTCCAATTCAGGCATATATGGATCATCTGGAAGTTCAATGCTTGTTTTTGCACCAACAACATTAACTTTATTTGTGCTAGCAGCATTAACAGTGTTAGTGTTATTAACATTATCCTCCTTCTCTTGATCATTACTTTTACCCTCTGTACTTGGATCACCACCTTCTTTTCCTGGTTCTTCAGTAACCTTCTTTTCATCATCTCCTGAAGGTTTAAATCCATCATCAGGAGAACTCTTTGAATTTTGAGAGAAAGGTAGATCATCAGTCCACAATGGTAGCAAAATATAATCTTTGCCAGGTACTGTCTCCATTCTAGCTTTACCTGCATCATTACATGCTTTTGTACCTGCATTACCATTAGACTTTGATCCCTTGAAACAACTAGCTTATAGTTCATAGATTTTGTTAGTGCATTTATATCAAAAAGCTAATTAGGTCCACTTCATGCAATATTTGGTGTATTCTCATTAAATTGCACATGCAGGTTCTCTTCTACTATCCTAGTTCTATTGTTGAATACTTTGAATGCTTTGCTATTGGTAGAGTATCCTACAAAGAACCCTTCATTAGCCTTTCCATCAAACTTTCCTAGGTGATCTATGGTACTAAGGATTGTAACAGGATACCTAAATGGTCTTATAAAGCTCAAAGCAGGTTTTCTACCTAGAAAAAGTTCATAAGGAGTCTTGTTGTGAGGCTTGATAACTAACACCCTATTTTGAACATAACAAAAAGTATTAACTGCTTCATCCCAAAAAGTTGTTTGCAATTTTAAATCAGCTAGCATAGTTCTAGCAGCCTCTATTAGTGTCCTAATTTTTATTTCTGCTACTCCATTTTGTTATGAAGTTCTAGCAACACTAAATTCCCTCTTAATACCCTTCATTTCACATAACTGATTCATGACCTTTTTCTTGAATTCAGTTCCATTGTCACATCTAATCACTTTACCCTTTGATCTATTAGATTTTCTACTCTAGTTATAAAGGACTTAAGAATGCCACTAGTCTCATCCTTAGTAGCTAGAAAGAAAACCCAACTAAACCTACTGTAATCATCTGTGACAACTAGGCAATACATCTTTTTCATTAAGCTTTTTATAAATGTTGGACCAAACAAATCCAGTGCAACCATATAAAAAGGTTGGCTTGATTGAACTTACTGTGGTTGGACTTTACAAGAGGCCTATGTTGCTTCCCTTTTTGACAAGCAACACAGGTTGATTAATTCAAAAAGTTTTGAAGGTAAACCTCTTACAAGATTTCCCTTAACCAGTTTATTCATAGTTTTGAAATTTATGTGTCCAAGCCTCCTATGCCAAAGTTTAGATTCATCAGATGTAGCTTTTGCAAAGAGACAAGTTAGACCTCCTTTAGGAACAATATTCTTTAAATCAACACTATACATATTGTTCTTTCTAGGAACTTTAAGTAAAACTTGACTTTCATCAGTTAACTTAAAGTTTGGAGATAAAACAATACATTCAGTGTCATTAAAGAGAACACTATTCTTTTTGTCACACATTTGTGAGACACTAAAGAGGTTAAACTTTAACTCTTTTACAAAATACACATTCTCAAAATCTAAATTACCCGTTTTGATAGTACCTTTTCTTGTGATTTTCCCTCATTTAGGGTTTCCTCTAAAGGCAACATATCCTCCATCAATCTCTTTATAGTCTGTAAGATAGGACATGTTCCCTGTCATGTGCCTTGAGCATCCACTATCAATTACTCCTTTATCCTATAAATCCATTTGTGGACTTAGCCCTTTGTTTTTTGGTTTTGCTTTTTATTTATCTTCACTGTAGTGTTAGAACATGGTCTAAAAATTTAGACTTTTGTTTCTAAAAAACCCAAAACAAAGCTTAGCCTTAACAGCATAAACATATATCCTTAACAGCAATTTAACTACTATATTTTGGCCTATCAGCAATAACTACATCTTTTTGGCCAAGCATTATTAAATTTTTTATCTCTTATCATATCTAACCCTCTGATTAAAATTACTGTTTTTAAATGTTGTATTCTTGTGAATGGGCCACTTAACAGTTGAATGTGTTGTTTTAGAAAGATATGACATTGGTCTAGCAGCATTCACTGTTGTCTTTTAGTGAGCAGCATCAACTTGTCTAGCAGTATTAACTGATCAAGCAACTTCATTATACACCTCTTGTGAACCATGTTCTTTTTAGGGCAGGGTGAGTCCATTTTTGCAAATTCTGATGATACACCCATTTAGCATTGGTTCGCAAATAGTTTTTTAATATTTGAAACTATTTTTGATTCACCTTTTTACAATCTACCTGCAAGTGATCAAAACTTCCACATACATAACAAGCTTTATTAAACATCTCAAAATTACTTCCTAATCTTTGAGACATCATATTATTCCAGTTTCTTTTGATTACCTCTAGGAATATGAATGTTTTGCCTATTTTGCTCAACATGATTGACAGTTTTTCTAGCAGTCTTTTATTTTTTTTAGGTTTGTAAAAACTCTATCTTACAAAAACAAGGGATTAACTGTTTTCTTTTCATCTTCGATTTGAAACACATTTTATTCCTCACTATCTAACACCCAATCCTCAATAATTGGAGCACCATTATTCTTCCTAACTGCTTTAGGCTTTGCTTCACTAGCCTTAGCTTCACTTTTCTCAACTATAGGCTTAATAACTATAGGCTCACTTGTAAACTCTTCTAAACCAATAATGGACAAATAATTTTTGGAGTAATAAATTTTCTGTAAGGGAGTGGAAATAGCATTATACCTAACCTATTTTAGCACTTTTCAATATCTACTGTCTATTAATTTGCTTAAGTTTTTAGATGAATTCTCAAAATTTTCTACTATTAGCTGAATTTCATCTTTTTGTTTTTAAGATAGTTCTAACTTCCTTCTAAGCTCTGTAATGGCTATTTATCTTATATGAATCTCACGTTTTAAGACCTTGATATCTTCCTCATAAACAGACTCATTTTTCTTATAGACTAGAAGTCTTGCTTCTACAGACTCTAAACCTGTTTTATAAGCAATAACATTTAACTTAGATGCCCTTAAGTCTTTTAACAGTTGTTCATTTTGTTCTTTAATAACTTTAACATTTTCCAAAACAAGATGATAAATAGTTTAAATCATTAGATACCTCAGAGTTAGAACTTGTAGAAGAGTAAACCATAGTGCAAAGTTAGTTGGACCTTCTTCTTCTTGATCACTCCAATCATAACCAGAACCATCACAAGACACCAAAGTCGATTTAAAGTAGTTTTCTCCACTAGCACAAACCTTCTTGTGTTCTCCCTATTCCTATTTTCTTGGTTCCTTGGAGCCCTGCACTCCCTTGCAAAGTGTCCCCTTTTGTGGCATTTGTAACACTCCACCTTGGACTTATCAAACCCAATGGTCTCATTACCATTAACAGTAATCTTTCTTCCAGTGTTCTTCAAGAATCTCCTTGCCATCATTGTTGTTGGGAATAAATCTTCACAAGAGTTAATACTGCCAAGGTATAACTAATAGTACTAATGGAGTTAGTACTGCTAGTACAAACTTAGTACTGTCTAGTGTATTAATACTGCTAGACGAAAGAATTAATATTGATTGATGACAAAGTTGCGAACTATGGAGATAAGGATGCAAATAGATAAATAAGGAATGTAAATCTTTTATATTTAGGAAAGATTTGTCTTTAATATAATGTAACTGGTCCCTAAAGTTGGGTAGTTATCTTGTAAAGGACTCCTTGTGGTGTATAAAAGGAGATCCTAGGTTAAGGTTTAAGATATGCTTATGCTTAAGAGATAGAGATAAATCTTAGAGAAAGAACATAGTAATAACTTCAAGGTTTGTAACCCTAGTACTAATCAAGAGTACTCTAAATACAATAATAGTTAAGCAGTTTGGATGTTTTAATTCCATTGTTCTTTGTTTGGTACTGTTCCATTGATAAATACCGCTAGAGTATCAAAGTGTAGATTCCGCATACACTTTGATATACAAACAAAGTCTCATCTATTGTTATTTTAGATTCATCCAAGGTAACATACACTTTACTAGGTAAAGAACCGATCAAGGCGTGGGATCAACAAGTGGTATCAGAGCCTGTGCTTTGAGAAACTTTGATCTAGAAGTAATGGAGTTGGAAAATTCTCAGAACAATGCTTTGGCTAAGCTTCCCATGCTTAAACTCGGGGAGTATGAGATGTGGGAGATCAGGATAAATAGAATTTCAAATTCAGGATTATACTCTATTGGAGGTCTAGAGAAGTTCCTGGCGTTATGCTTATATATAGGATTTATGGTCTACTAAATTGTGGAGTAAAAAGTGATTTCCTGTATGGTCAATTGATTAAGGGATGTCTATGTATGTCAACCTCCAGGTTTTGAAGATCCTAACCATCCTGATAAAGTCTAAGAAAGAGCTTGAACAAGAAAGGTTGAGCTTTGCTGAAGCCATTAGACTGCAAGAACAAATGGATGAAGAACAAAGGGCACAGATATCAAGGGATGAAGAAATTACTAGACAATGGAATAAAGAGGAAGAGCAAAGAGTTATGTCTGAAGCCAAGTCAACTAAGAAGATAGATTAGAATGATCTCTCAGTCATAAGGTATCATACTCTAAAGATGAAACCAAAGATAGTTGCCCAAGCAAGAAGGAATATGGTTAAATACTTGAAAAATCAAGGAAACTACAAGATTAGAGATTTTTTAATTAATGTCTTATAATGAGATTAGGCCGATTTTTGAAAAGGTTTAGGATTTTAACCAACACATTGAGCCTATGGAGCATGGAAGTGAAAATATGAAGTCTCCTGAAAACATTGAAGAAGAAGATGTTGATACACAAAAGGAAATGAAAGAAGTGTCTAAAGAATCTAGAGCAAAAAGAAAGAAATCTCTTCTAAGAAAAAGCACAAGAAGTACTATTAAGAGACAAAAGATGGAAGAAGAAACTGAGAAGGAAGATCTCAAAGGATACTTAGGCATAGTTCCAAGAGAAGAGTTTGTAGAAGATGTTGAATCTCTATCTATAAAATATCCAATTGTGGATTGGAAGACTTGTGTTCTGACAGAGAATTTTATATATTATCAAATCTTCAGAGTATAATGGCAGTTCAAAAACATGGGATTCATGGCGCGTGCAAGACAAGATGATTAATCCAAAGAAACTTGGTATTTAAAAGATAAATCCAAGTTTAGGGGAGGTTGTTGGAATAAATCTCACAAGAGTTTAATACTTGCCAAGGTAAACTAACAGTACTAATGGATTAGTACTGCCAGTACAAACTTAGTACAGCCAAGTTTAGTTAAACTGCTAAGAATAAAGATTAATACTGCATGATGGTCAAAGGCTGTCTACTTGGAGATAAAGAAGCATAGAGATAAATAAGGAATGTATATCTTTTAAATTTTATGGAAAGATATGGTAGTTGAATTAAGTGTAACTGATCCTAAAAGTTCGATAGTTTCTCTTGTAAAGGACTCCTTGTGTGTATAAAAGAGATCCAAGTGTTAAGGGTTTAAGATATGCTTTTTAAAAAATGCTAATAGATAGAGATACATCTTAGAGAAAGAACATTGTAATAGCTTCAAGGTTTGTAACCCTAGTACTAATCAAGAGTACTCGTATTATCAATAATATTGAAGCAGTTTGTGGTTTTATTCATTGTTCTTTGTTTGGTACTGTTCCATTGATAAATACCTCTAGAGTATCAAAGTGTAGATTCCGCATACACTTTGATATACAAACAAAGTCTCATCTATTGTTATTTTGGATTCATCCAAGGTAACATACACTTTACTAGGTAAAGACCATTAAGGTGCTTGGGATCAACAAGTTGTATCCGAGCCTGTCTTTGAGAAACTTTGATCTAGAAGTAATGGAGTTAGAGAATACTCAGAACAATGCTTTGGCTAAGCTTCCCATGCTCAAACTCGGGGAGTATGAGATGTGGGAGATCAGGATCAAACAGTATTTTCAGATCCAGGATTATGCTCTATGGGAGGTCATAGAGAATGGGAATTCATGGGTACCTATTCCTGTAACATCACCAGCAGAAACTGGTACATCAACAGGAACAAAGATGACTGTGCCTTCTACTGCTGAAGAAAAGACATGTAAAAAGAATGATGTAAAGGCAAGAAGTCTACTGCTCATGGCACTACCCAATGAACATCAACTTACCTTCTACCAGTATGTTGATGCTCAATCAATGTTTGCTGCAATCAAAGCTTGATTTGGAGGGAATGAAGCAACAAAGAAGACACAGAAGGCTTTTTAGAAAACAACAGTGAAAAACTTTAGTGCTTCAAGCTCATAATCACTTGATTCTATCTTTAACAGGCTTCAAAGGCTTGTTAGTAGATTGGCAATTCTGGGTGTGGTTACTCCTCCAAAAGATCTAAATGTAAAAATTTTAAGGAGCTTACCTTCTGAATGGGATACACATGTGGTAGTTTGGATTAACAAACCTGATTTTGATACTATGGGTTTGGATGATTTGTACAACAATTTTAAAATTGTTGAACAAAAGGTTAAGAAATCTGCTGGTACAAAGCAATTATGGATAAAACTTGGAATTTGTAACAACATCAGTTCAAGCAGAACTAATAATATTAATATTGTTAACCTCAGAAGTTAGTACTGCTACCACAAAGGTTAATACTGCCAGTACTGAAATTTGTACTGCTAGCTTTAGTGATGCACTGTTTTACGCCTTCTTATTCCACTCAACCAAAAGTCTTAACTATTTCATGAAACCTTGAGCAACTTCATCATGATGTATTTGGACGAAATGGATTTGAAGTGATTAATGGGTCACTACTAAGCATATGGCAAGAAAAGTTCTATCAGAGAACTGGTAGGAAAATCATCATTGATGGAAGCAATACTGCTGGGTATGATAAATCAAAGGTAAAATGTTTCAATTGCCATAGAATGGGACATTTTGCCAGAGAATGCAGATCACTTAGAAGTAAAGACAATAGAAATTGGAATCAAGGTAGCTCAACAAAGGCAGTAAAGATTGAGATGCTTCTGAAAAGGCAATGTGTGCTATAGTGCTGGATTTGATTGGAGTGACAATGCAGAGGGAAGAAAATCAGGCAAACGTGGCTCTCATGGCATTCTCAGATTCTGAGGTAACAAATGATAAATCTTGTTCTAAATCTTGTCTAAAAAATTATGAAGCTCTAAAGAAACAGTATGATGATTTGCTTGTTAAATTAGATGATACTGGTTTTAAAGCAGCTACATACAAAAGAGGTTTAGCAACTTTAGAAGAACAAATTATTAAATATAGAGAACATGAAGTTCTTTTTTTTGAGGAAATTGATCTACTTAAAGAAGGTGTAGGTCATAAAGAATATCAGAATGGGTTACTATGTATGAACTAGAAAAAGTCAAACAAAGAAAAGGAGGGGTTTGAGTTTTTAAGATTGCAAAATTTGAATAAATATCAAACAGACTTAGAAACAGTTGTAGCAAACAGATAACTGACAAGAGCAAAAAGGGTATTTTTTTGGGCTTTATAATGTGGTCTCCTTCGCCTCATCCTTTTAGATTCTTAATTAGACCAACACCATATAGACTTAATCTTATTCAGGTCTTGAAGAATTCAAAGAACCCTAAGGTGAAATGGTATGGTCCTTAGGAATTCTAGATTAAAGCCTGCTATTGGTGTGATTCAAGAGTCAAAATAATTTCTAATGAAATACAGATGACGTCTTGGAACAACATCAATAACAACACTAAAACTAGACTCTGTTAGTCATCTCTGAAGGGTTTTTTTATTGGGGAAACCAAAAATTGGAAGGAAAAATTTTTCTATCCTGCTAATCATGTTAGGGAAGTAGAACCTAAGAAAGTTAGAGAGAATAATGATGCTCCAATTATTAAAGATTGGGTGTCAGATGATGATGAGCCTAACCCTAAGGTTGAAAAGAAAACTGTTATACCTACTGCTACTAAGAAAGAGTTTTATTAAACCAAAAACACCATTAACAGGTCATTAGTAGTGCAAGATTATAGTCCACACAGACCTAGGGGAAACCAAAGGAATTGGAATGGTCAAAAATCAAATCAGTTAGGATGTAACTTTGTGTTTAATAACAAGGCATGTTTTAACTGTGGAAGTTTTGATCACATTCAATACAGCTGTCCTAACCAACAGAGGAAAAGAATAGTAAGTGGAAATAATTATAACAAAAAGGATAATGACTACTATTCTAAAACCTCTCATTCTAGTGCACACAAGCATATGGCTCCAAGAGCAGTACTAAATGAAACTTGCCTAAATCTTTAATATTCAAGCCTGTCAATACAGTTAGGTTTTCTGTTAAACACTTGTATACCTTTTAGTTACTGCTAGGTCTTTTATACTGTAAAGGTCTTCTAATACTACACACCCTACATCAATAGTTCATTATGCTAGACCAAGGACACTATTTCAAAATCAATCACAATCAACTGTTTACAGGCCCCTTTTACAAAAAACAGCATTAACCAAAAAGGTGTTTTTTAACAAAGGTTAAATACAGGTAGACAACCTTTTATACGTCAGGGCAAAGTGATTTAATGTTGTTAAGCCCTCAGCATGTTTGTTTTGGAGACCCACATCAAACCAATGTGCATCACTGGTTTTCAACAAATATAACTACATCGATGCACGAGGAAAACTAATTCAGTAATGGCTTTGGTCCCCAAAGAAAACTAACTTACATAAGTTTTAAGTTTCATAGCAATTCCACAGCTAAATGGATAAAGGCTTAAAATTAATAGAGATGCTCAAAGCACATGACTGGAAACATAACCTATCTTTTAGATTTAAAAGACTTTGATGGAGGTTATGTTACTTTTGGTAGAGGAGCATATGGAGACAGAATTACTGGCAAAGGTACTATTAAAATTGATAATCTTGATTTTGATGATGTATACTTTGTCAAAGAGTTAAAGTTCAACCACTTTAGATTCTCACCAGATTTGTGACAAAAAGAACTATGTTCTTTTTAACTGACCTCTGAATGTCTAGTCCAATCTCCTAATTTTAAGTTGCCTGATATAAATCTATACTTCTTAAAATACCTAGACAGGATAACATGTACATTTTTGATATGAAAAACATCGTTTCCTAAAGATTATGTTAACTTGTCTATTGCAAAGCTACATCTAAAGAAAACAAGCTCTGGCATAGAAAAGGCTTTGTGTCATAAATTTTTAAAATATAATAAACTTGTCAAAGAAAATCTTGTAAGAGATCTGCCTTTAAAAAAAATTTTCGAAGACAAAACTTTTGATGTCTGTCCTTAAAGGTAAGCAACACAGAAGCTCTATAAGACCAATGCCTTTAATCCCATAACTAAGCATTGTTTATGCTAGCAATATTGGTCTCTGTGGGTCCAACTTTTTGTTAGTATCTTATGCATAAAAAGTAACTGCTTAGTCGTCATTGTATGATTATAGTAGATATTCCATGGGTTTTTTTAACAACTAAGGATGAAACAAGTGAGATCCTTAAATTTTTTATCAAAGAAGTAGAAAACCTAGTGGATAAGAAAGTAAAGATACTTAGAAGTGATAATGAGACAGAGTTTAAAAACAAAGTAATGGATGATTTCTGTAGGGAAAAAGGTATTAAAAGAGAATATAGAGTAGCTAGGACTCCTCAGCAAAATGGTGTAGCGGGAAGGAAGAATAGGACACTCATTGAGGCTGCTAAAACAATGTTAGCTGACTCTAAGTTACCTACCACATTTTAGGCAAAAGCAGTTTCTACTGCTTGCTATGTACAGAATAGGGTCTTAATAGTCAAGCCTCATAACAAGACTCCTTATGAACTCTTTAGAGGGTTTAAACCAGCTATAGGTTTCATGAAACCTTTTGGATGTCATGTTACTATTCTCAATACCTTAGATAATTTGGGCAAGTTTAATGGAAAGAGTGATGAAGGTTTCTTTGTTGGATATTCCTTAAGTAGCAAAGCCTGTACTCTGATACCACTTGTTGATCCCACACCTTGATCGGTTCTTTACCTAGTAAAGTGTATGTTACCTTAGATGAATCCAAAATAACAATAGATGAGACTTTGTTTGTATATCAAAGTGTATGCAGAATCTACACTTTGATACTCTAGAGGTATATATCAATGGACCAGTACCAAACAAAGAACAATGAATAAAACCACAAACTGCTTCAATATTATTGATAATACGAGTACTCTTGATTAGTATTAGGGTTACAAACCTTAAAGCTATTACAATGTTCTTTTTCTAAGATGTATCTCTATCTCTTAAGCATAAGCATATCTTAAACCTAACACTAGGATCTCCTTTTATACACCACAAGGAGTCCCTTTACAAGATAACAACCAAAACTTTAGGATCAGTTACAAATATATTCAAAACAAATCTTCCAAAAATATAAAATATAAACATTCCTTATTATCATTTATGCATCCTTATCCTCCAAGTACGCACTTTTGACCATCAGCAGTATTAATCTTTCTTCTAGCAGTATTAACTAACACTTGGCAGTACTAAGTTTGTACTGGAAGTACTAACTCCATTAGTATTGTTAGTTATACCTTGGCAGTATTAACTCTTGTGAAGATTTATTCCTAACAATCCTTCCCTAAACTTGGTGATTATTATCCTTTCATAATATCCCAAGTTTCTTCTGATTAAAATTTTTTCTCTGAACTAGGATTTCCAGTGAAAAAATGAAGAAGATCTCATCAAGGACCTTTATACATGAATTTTTTACTTGTTTCCTCATCTCAGGAAGAACCAAAAGGGTTTCTAAAGCTCTTGTGCCTCCAGCATGGGTAGAAGCAATGCAAGGAACTTCTCCATTCAAACATGCAAAAGGTCTGTGATTCTTGTGAATTAACCTACAGGTCATAGAGCAAATTGGTAACAAAGTTGGGTAGAACGGAAACAAGAAAGATAAAGGTGGATAGTCATCAGAAATAAAGCAAGACTTGTTGCTCAATGACATAACTCAAGAAGAGCAAAAACTAATGAGAAGTCCTTTGCATCTATGCTAAA
Organism: Tanacetum coccineum; assembly: GCA_026074375.1. Taxonomy (NCBI): domain Eukaryota; kingdom Viridiplantae; phylum Streptophyta; class Magnoliopsida; order Asterales; family Asteraceae; genus Tanacetum; species Tanacetum coccineum. Next base: position 11,232 of record BQNB010077932.1, read on the forward strand.
ATGAGGCCATAAGACTTTTCCTGGCTTAAGCTTCTTTATATGGGATTTATGGTCTACCAAATTGGATGTAAAAGTGCTTTTCTTGTTGGTCGATTGAAGAGGAGGTCTATTATGTCCAACCAATCCCCAGTTTGAAGATCCTAACCATCCTGATAAACGTCCAATAAGGCATGAAAGCATTATATGACTGCATCAAGCACCAAAAGCTATGGTATGACACTTTGGCCAATTATCTTTTGTGCAATGGTTTCAAGAGGAAAGATTGACCAAACATTATTCATCAAGAGAAAACAGTGACATATCTTGCTTGTTCAAATATATGTGGATGACATTTAACTTGGTCTACAAAGAAGAGTTATTTATGAGTTTGAGAAGCCTTATGAAGGATAATTTCAATAGTTCTATGATCACTTACCTTCTTTTTGGGTTTACATGTCAACAAAAAAAGAAAGGCCATTTTTAACAGTCAAGATAAATATGTTCCATAAATTTTGAGAAAGTACAACTACAAGATGTGAAGGTCTGCCTCTACTCCAACACGATTTGGAAAAGCCTTTGGTTCAAGATGTAGAGTTGCTGAATGTTGATGAACATCTTTAATAGAAAATCCCCCTATGATAGATCTTTGATGTACCTTACAGCATCCAGGCCAGATATCATGTTTTGCAGTATGTGCATTTCAAGGTTTCATGTTTCTCCAAAGACATCCCATCTCTTAGCTGTTAAGAGAATCTTTAGATACCTTAAAGGAAAACCATCTTTAGGACTTTGGTATTCTAAGGATTCTCTATTAGAATTAGTTGCTTACACTGACAGTGACTATACTGGAGATACACAAGATAGGAAGTCAACCACTAGAGGTTATTAGTTTTTGGGAAATAGGCTGATCTCTTGGCAATGCAAGAAATAAACTGTGGTTGCCACTTCTACAACTAAGGCTGAATATGTGGCTGCTGCAAGTTGCTGTGGACAGGTTCTCTAGATACAAAACTAACTGCTAGACAATGGGTACAATTTCATGAATACTGTTATTTATATTGACAATAATAGTACTATCCGCATAATAAAAAATCCTATTCAACATTCTAAAACAAAACATATAGAGATTAGGCATCATTTTATAAGAGACTGCAATGCTAAAGAGTTGATTCAAATGGTTAAGATTGACACTGAACATAATGTAGCAAATCTTCTTACAAAAGGTTTTGATGCTAGTAGATTTCAGTACTTGGTCTCAAGTAGATTGAACTAAATCCCTAATGCCCATATCTCTTATTTGTTTTTGTAAAGATTTATAAATTTTAGTATGTTAAATCTTTGTAAATATACTGCTTAGTTAAAATTAGTACAGCTAGTTATATTTAAAACTGTTTGTCCAAACTTTACTTTATAGTTAGTACTAAGCTAGTTATTTCTAGTCTCACAGATAATCTGTTAGAACTATTAGTACCTATTAACAGAAAAAATGGTTAATTATGTTTTTTTCCTTGGTTTTGAGCTAACCTTTCAAAAAATCAATGAAGTGTGGGAATTGGTTCCTCAAGATGCTGATTATGAGGGAGGAATGATGTTTGTTCCTAAAAGTATTGGTTTTAAACACCACACAGCAAATGGACATCCCGTTCACCATGTCTAATAGACAACAAGAATTGGCGAGTCCAAAGAAAACGGCTATTGGTAAAGACTTCTCAAATCCGTTGATAGTTGATAGTTTACTCAAAACTATATGGTCATCAATACACCATGTTTTTACAATGAAGCATTGGCTAGTCCAAAGCAAACGGTTATTGGTAAAGACTAATCAAATCTGTTAATGGCTGGTAGTTTGCCAAAAACTATAATTTGTGTGCATTGTGAGCCAAAAAGAATAGAGAGAATTGGTGAGCTTAAAAACAGAAAGAGAGATTTGTGAAAAAATAGACAGAGTAAAAAGTGAGCCAAAAGAATTGAGAGATATCATGTGAGCTTAAAAACAAAAAGAGAGATTCTATGAAGTTATTTTTGAGTAATACACAACTTTGGAGTTTGTACTGCTTTTGGGTGGAGAAGTTAATACTGTTGGGCTTATTTTAGTACTGCTAGACCAATTTTAGTATTGTTGGATAACCATTAGTACTGTTTGGGTCTAACAGATTTTTCATTAATTAATAGAGCCGTTGAGATATTTCTGCCAAATTCCTATGATATAGAGTTTGACTAATTGGACTTTCGTGATCTTTCTATATATATGTTTAATTTAATCACGATAAACTCAATTTCTTTAAGTCGGTCAAACCATATCTCTACGTTTCTCTATTTAAATCTCAATTAACTTTCTCCAGCCTTCATATATTCATCCACGATCATATCCCACACGATTACTCACACTTTTATTCATGGCAAATTTGGATTTTTGTGACAAGCACAACATGGTAGCGTTTTTAGAGAAATCTACAGGAAGTGTAGGGTTTCATCAAGTCATCGATTTCCTAAATCGAAGTCACATTTGCTATGCCCTCACAAAGAAGCCAGATGTTTATATTTCCTTTATTAAACAATTTTGGAGGTCTGCTGAAGCTTCTACTGATGATAATGGAGAAGTTCAGATTACTGCTACCATTGATGGTCACTCAATGTCTATCACCGAAGCATCTTTAAGACGACATCTCAAGTTGGATGATCAAGATGGTATTACTTCTATTCCCAACTCGGAGATTTTTGAGCAATTGGCACTTATGGGATATCACACTGATTCAGATAAGTTAACTTTTCAAAAGGGTGCTTTTTCACCTCAATGGAGGTTTCTTATTCACAATATTCTTCATTGCCTTAGCCCAAAGAAGACTGCTTGGGAGCAGTTTAGTAGTAACATTGCAACTGCTGTTATCTGTTTAGCTACCAATAGGAAATATAATTTTTCTAGGATGATTTTTGAGCATATGGTGTCAAATATTTCTAGCCCCCATAAGTTTTTAATGTACCCTAGGTTCATTCAAATATGCCTAGATATGCAGAGGAACCAACTTCAACAACACTCAAGAACATATCTTGTACCCTCTCTTAGTGTCAAAGTCTTTAACAATATGAAGAGGCCTACAAAGGGATATTCAGGCCAGGAAGTTGCTCTATTCCCTACTATGCTAGATGTTACTGAACCTTCCACTTCTCCTTCAAGAATCACATCTTCACCTTCACCCTCACCTGAACCTTCAACTCAACACTCACCTGATCATACCACTGCTGCACCAACACAACCATCCCCAACACAACCATCTCTAACACAACCAACCCAACCCTCACCTGGAGCAGAACACAATTTTCCTACACCCCATGACTTACCTCTCCATGCTGTTTACTCACATAGAAGTGATGAGGGTAGCTTGAAACTTAATGAATTGACGACTTTAGTTACCAAACTTTCTGACAGGATTAGAGTATTAGAGGATGACTTGAGGAAGACAAAGAAAATCTATAGTTCTGCATTTACTAAGCTCATACTCAGGGTCAAGAAGCTAGAGTCTCAAATCAAGACAGGAAAAACAAGGAGAAAACTAGGATTGTTCATTCAGATGATGAAGATGTTCAAGATGATTCTTCCAAACAGGGGAGGAAATTATCTGATGCAGAAGTTTAAGAAAAAGCAAGTACTGAAACTGAACCTTTTATTCAAGAAGTGACTCCCACTGAAGTCATTCAAGATTAAGGAAGCAGTGAGAAAGGAAGTACTGAAGTTAGTACTGCTGGTGCAACAAAAGGTACTGCTAGTGAAGTTCCAGTAGTTAGTACTGCTGAGGAGAATATTAGTACTGCTGGAAGAACTGTCCCTTATAGCAGAAGGAGTGAAGAGCAAAGGAAGAAAAGAAAAGGGAAAAGCAATAATGACAGAGTCTGAGCCCAATAAAAAGTCTAAGAAGGAGCTTGAACAAGAAAGGTTAAGTTTTGCTGAAGCCATCAGACTAGAAGAACAAATGAATAAAGAACAAAGGGCACAGATTGCAAGAGATGAAGAAATTGCTAAACAGTGGGATAAAGAGGAAAGACAAAGAGCTATGTCTGAAGCCAAGTCTACTAAGAAGATAGATTGGAATGATCCTTCAGTTATCAGGTATCATGCTCTAAAGATGAAGCCAAAGACAATTGCTCAGGCAAGGAGAAATATGATCAAATACTTGAAGAATCAGGGAAACTACAAGATTAGAGACTTCAAGGGAATGTCTTATAATGAGATTAGGCCAATATTTGAAAAGGTTTGGGATTTTAATCAACACATTGAGCCTATGGAGCATGGAAGTGAAAAGATGAAATCTACTAAAAAGATTGAAGAAAAAGATGCTGATACACAAAAGGAAGTGAAAGAAGTTGCTAAAGAATCTGGAGCAAAAAGAAAGAAATCTCTTCCTAGAAAAAGAAGGATTGTTAAGAGACTAAAGTTGGAAGAAGATGCTGAGAAGGAAGAACTCAAATGGTTTTTAGATATAATTCCAAGAGAAGAGTTTGCAGAAGATGTTGAATCTCTCTCTACAAAGTATCCAATTGTGGATTGGAAGACTTACACTTTGACTAAAAATTTCATGTATTATCAAATCTTCAGAGGAGATGGCAGTTCCAAGAACTACAAGGTTTTGAGTGAGATGCTTGAAGACTTTGATAGACAAGATGTAGAGGAGTTGTACAGATTAGTCAAAGAAAGGTATAGTGCTTCAAGACCTGAAGGATATGATTTGATGCTTTGGGGAGATCTGCACACTTTATTTGAGCCTGATGAAGAAGATGAGATATGGAAGAATCAGCATGAATATAATGTGATAAGCTGGAGTTTATATGATTTTTGTGGTATTCACATTTTACTGATGCAGAATGGTATAGCCATACATATGCTGACAGAGAAGAAATACCCTCTAAGTCAAGAGATGATTTCCAAGATGTTGAAAAAGAAATTGGAGGTTGATCATGAGAGTTCACAGGCTTTTGAACTTCTAAGGTTTATAAGATCTCAAGTGCAGAAGTAGAAGGATGTTTGAAAGAATCATCAGCAAAGGAAGAAGACTAGGAGATTTAATCCAGAAGAAACTTAGGATTTTGAAGATAAATCACAAGTTTAGGGGAGGATTGTTGGGAATAAATCTTCACAAGAGTTAATACCGCCAAGGTATAACTACCAGTACTAATGGAGTTAGTACTGCCAGTACAAACTTAGTACTGCCAGAGTTAGTTAATACTGCTAGAAGAAAGATTAGTACTGCTGATGGTCGAAGCTGCTGACTTGGAGATAAGGATGCAAAGAGAAAAATAAGGAATGTATATCTGTTATATTTGTATTTGAATTGTAACAACTTCCAAATAGTTTGGCATTTATCTTGTAAAGGACTCCTTGTTTATATAAAAGGAGATCCTAGTTTAAGGTTTAAATAGTTGCTTATGCTTAAGAGATTTAGATATATTTTTTAGAAAGAATAGCTTCAAGGTTTGTAACCCTAGTACTACAAGAGTACTCATATTATTCTAATAATATTGAAGCAGTTTGTGTTTTATTCATTGTTCTTTGGTTGTTACTGTTCCATTGATAATTACCTCTAGAGTATCAAAGTGTAGATTCCGCACACACTTTGGTATACAAACAAAGTCTCAACCATTGTTATTTTGGATTCATCCAAGGTAACAAACACTTTATAATGTAAAGAATTGATCAAGGCGTGGGATCAACAATATCATTCTTTATTCTCAGTATCTGATTGAATCACAACGGGTAGCTGTTAGAAATTCTAACTCTTCTGCATAATAAGATGCATTGATATTATATGTGATTAAACAACTGAAAACCCAAGTAGTTAATTGTACCAAGATAAATCTGGACAATAAAAGTGTCAATGATACTTTAACTGCTAAACTTGAAAGATATAAGGAACAAGTTAAAGTTTTGAAAGAAAGACAAAATGTTGATTTAAGGAGTAATGATAACATTTCAGATTCAAGTGCACAGTCTGTAGAGATTGATCGTCTTAAACAAACTCTTTCTGAATATTTAAAAGAAAAGGAATCCTTAATACAAACAGTTACTCTTCTCAAAAATGATTTTAAGAAAGAAGAATCTAGGAACATCGATAGAGAGATTGCGTTAGAAAAGAGGATCAAACAGCTAGATAATCTTGTTTTTAAAAGAGATTAATCCACACAAACTATTCACATGTTGACGAAACCTCAGTTTTTCTATGATCATACCACTAAACAAGATTTTGGTTTTCAAAATCCTTTATATTTAAAGAAAGCTCAGCAGTTGGAACCAAAGCTTTATGATGGTAATGTAATCAAGAAAACAAGTGCAATTGTGATTCCTGACTTCGAAGAGACCCTAATGCTAGCTGAAGAGAGTCGTTCAAAAATGCTTTTTAAAACAAAAAGATCCTATGATGTTAGAAAAGAAAGTTAATACTACACCAGTCGATTATGTTGTTCTTAATCAACTTTCTTAAGATTTTAAAAAACGATTTGTTCCACAAACTGAATTATCTGCTGAACAAGGTTTTGGTCTCAGAATTTTGTGAATTCTCCAGAACCCACTCTTTCTAGTAGACCCACCAAAGTTAAGGTTCCAAAAGAACTTTCTAAATTCAGCATGGTTAATACGAGTTTGAAGAAACTTAAATACCATCTTGCTGGTTTTGACGTGGTTGTCAAAGAAAGAACCACACCCACAGCCATCACTGAGGGCTCATGGGAGTTTGAACATACAAAAGCTTGTTTTAGGGATGAAATAATTCCATTTGTAATAGCTTTGAAGGACTTATTTAATACATTCAATCAATATTTGATTGATGAACTTTTTGAAGTCCAAAATGTCTTTCATCAAATGGAACAGGCTGTGGAACAACATTGTGTTGAGTCAAAAACATTTGAAGAAAAGATGAATCAAGTTTTGAATGAAAACGAACGACTCTTGGAACAAGTCATTAACAAAGATATTGTGAACATAATTATGAATTATTCTATGGATAATGTCTCTGTGAATATGCATGAATGTGAAAAGTGTCTAAAACTTAAGATTGAGCTTCTCAACAAAAAGGATTTCATTGAAAAAGAGATTTACGATAAACTGTTCAAAAGTTTTACCACTCTTGAAAAACATTGCATCTCTTTAGAAGTTGATACTCAACTTAATCAGGAAATTTTTCAAAGGGACAATTCTATTTCAAATCAAAGTGCTCTAAGTTTTGATTAATTGTTTGAATTAAATGAATTGAAAGTTCAGTCCCAAGAGCAAGACACGGTCATAAAGAAGTTAAAAGAGAGAATTAAATCTCTAAGTGGAAAAATGAATGAGGGTAAGATTAAAAAGGACTTAGAAGCGATTGAAACAATAAATATTGAATTGGATCATAGGGTGTTGAAGCTTATTGCTAAGAATGATCATTTGAAACATACCTATTAGCAACTTTATGACTCGATTAAACCAGCACGTATTCGATCAAAAGAACAATGTGATGATTTAATTAATCAAGTCAAAAAGTTTTGGAAATTACAGCTCTCAAGGATGACTTAAGGAAACTTAAAGGAAAAGCTCTAGTTGATAATGTTGTTACGAAACACACTATTGATCCAGAGATGCTTAAGATTGATGTGGAACCAATACCCCCTAAATTGTTGAATAAAAAGACAGCTCACTCTGCTTATATTAAGCACACTCAAGAAGAAGCTATAGTTCTTAGGGATCTAGTTGAACATGTTAAATCAAAATATCCACTAGATCACTCCTTAGAATCTGCCTGTAGGTATGCTAAATTAATTCAGGAGTTGCTTAGACACATCAGTAAAACCTGCCCGAGTGTCAATAACACTGATGGAAAATTAGTGGTTATGACACCAAAGAACAAGGACAAAAGAGTTAGATTCACTAAGCCCGTCACATCCTCGGGATACACAATCACCAAAACAGCCTCTACATTAAACCTAGTTTCTAATAAACCCATGTTGTCTTCTACATGAGTAAAACCGTCTACTAGTGCAAGCAGATCATAGCCTTCAGGAAATACAAAGAAAGATAACATTCAGCAAACACCAAGTAGTACTTAGAAGAATAAAGTAGAAGCCCACCCTAGGAAAGTTAAATCTAGTTTGAAAAATAAAGATTGGTGTTCCAAACCTAAAAGGAAACTGCTCATGAGCAACATTCTACACCTTAATGCAAATTTGAACTTAAATGTGATAAGTGTAAATGTAGCATACTTCTGATAATCATTATTTAGTGTGTTTTCATTAGTTAATTATCAATACGGTGAATGCCTCATAAAAAACTAAATTTGTTAAAGAAAATTTCACAGATTGAAAGTTTGAAACCAACAGGGGGGGGGGGGTGGGGGGAAAGGTAAATTTACAAATTGATAAATCTAGAGACCTACTGGTCCGGACCTTCACTATAGTAGAAATGCGGCCCTTTAACTAGTTACCACAACTGCGAAGTACTCCCATAGTGAAACCAACATACACTCCTAGAAAATTGAAACACCTAAGCCCTATTGTAACATTGGTTACTCAAGGGAAACCTAGAAATCTCAAACTATGATTTTGATTGTTAGCAATCTAAGGTTCTTAAATCTGTATCTGCTAAACAAAAATAAAAAAAGTTAAACCCAGTCAATCTTGGGGATCCATAGTTTCCGATGTTCCATCTTCCTCTCTTGATGAATGATGGTCGTCCAAATTATGTTCTCCTTTAATTCGACTCTGGCTCTCCTCCAATATATGACCGGAGATCGCTCTCAGCTCACCAATTTCGTCAATAAGTTTTTGGGTACAGTCAAATTCGGAAATGATCACATGGAAAAGATTATGATATACTTGTGATTTATATATTGGAAATGTTACGAACTCAGGGTTTACTACGGGAAGACTGGAACATAACTTATATCCATTTGGACAATTCAGTGAATTTGAACCTTGAAGTGCTTTTCGTCATCACATCTGACTTCAAAACGTAATCTAGAAAGGTGTTGACTTATTGACTAGATCTCGCGGCAACAATCTGTATACTCTATCTCCTTGTGATGATATGTATGGCGTCCGCGCTCTTATATGTCTCTTGTTAAAGCCTCAAAAAACTAGTCCTAGGGCTATGGCAACTGACGTTTATCTCATCTAAACTTTGGTACAATCACCCATTATTAGCTAGACAAGGTCTTAGTATCGAGTTCTCACCAAGCTTAATTATTCGAAAGGACCTTGGTATGATGAGTTTTGTACAACTTTTGTATAAGTTAGTCACTGTATTACTAGGCTGTGCTATAGGTAAAAGCAAGAAGAAACCCCACATAACTAAATCTAAAGAACTAATAAAGAAAACTCTATCTATTGCACATAGGGATATTTAGGCCAATGCTGTCGCACGCGTAAAAGGAAAAAATACAATCCTCCATTCATTGTTGGAATGATTACTCAACGATTTTAATGATTTTAAGTTCTTAAAGGTCAAAAGATGAAGTTTTAGATTTCATAATCAAGTTTCTCAAGATGATCCAAGTGCAGCTTAAAGTACCTTTCTGACGCATCTAAACAGATAATGGAACTGAATTTGTTAATCAAACTTTGCGTGAATATTATAAGAAGGTTGGCATCTCTCATGAAACATCTGTTGCTCGCTCTTCACAGCAAAATGGTGTCGTTGAAAGACGGAATTGTACGCTAATTGAAGTTGCCCGCACAATGTTGATTTATGCAAAAGCTCCGTTATTTTTATGGGCAGAAGCAGTTGCTACCGCATGTTACACCCAAAATCGTTCCATCATACATCTTTGTCACTGCTTTTACATGACAAACCTCCCGACTTATCATTTTTCCATGTATTTGGTGCACTCTGCTATCCGACAAATGATAGTGAGAACTTGGGTAAGTTACAACCAAAAGCTAATATTGGTATTTTCATTGGCTATGCACCTGCAAAGAAAGCATTTTGAATTTACAACCGACGTACCAGATGAATCATTGAGACAATTCATGCAGATTTTGATGAGATACCTGCAATGGATTTTAAACACAGCAGTTTAGGACCTGCACTTTATGAAATGACTCCTGCAACAATTAATTCAGGACTCGTGCCAAACCCTCCTCCTTCAACACCGTTTATACCACCGTCAAGAACAGATTGGGATATTTTGTTTCCACTGATGTTTGATGAATTACTCACTCCTCCACCCAGTGTTGATTACCCAACCTCTGAAGTCGTTGCTCCAATTCATGTAGTAGTTGCTCTAGTTCCCGCTGTATCAACCAGTTCACCTTCTTCAACAAATGTTGACCAAGATGCACCATCACTAAGTCATTCTTAAACAACACCCGAAACTCAACCTCCCATCATTCCTAACGATGTTGAAGAAGACAATCATGATATTGAAATTGCACATATGGGTAATGATCCATACTTTGGTATCCCAATTCCA
>BQNB010077933.1:0-30691 GCA_026074375.1 Tanacetum coccineum
AAGTATTTTAAAGGGAAAATAAGCATTAACACTCAAAAATAAGCACAGGAAATGAGCAATCAAGAATAAGCAGTATTAAAGCTATAAAAGGCAGTTTTGCATAAAAAAATCAATTAAAAGTCATAAAAGCTAAGTCATAAGCATAAAAGCATTTGAAAAGACATACTAAGCATTAATAAGCAAAAGTAAACAGAAAATAAGCAACAATAAGCAATAAATAAGTAGTTAAGCTAAACTTTAAGCAACAAAATGGAAATGAGCTTATAAAGAGAAAGTTGAAATGTACCTTAATCCCTTGCTCAAAACTGGGATTAAATGCTCAAATGAGCTTAAATCTACAAGCTTAGCTTATTAAATAAGCTGTAAACACCCATAAGCACTCTTATTATTTGCTTATCATCCATAAAGCTAAAATACCAAATTTTGATTCCAATGACTTTGTAACTGAACAATCAAACTCAAATGAGATTTTGAAAACTTATTTGAGCTTAAAGATAGCTTAAGTAAACAGATTAGCTTATTACGAAATTTGAGTACATTCAATAAGAAAAGGCTGAATTTAAAGAGCACATTAGATTTGACATGAAAATTACTTTTATTAATAAAAAGTTCCAGTACAATAAGCTAAATTGAAATATAATAGGGATAAAATAAGCTAGAAATAAATTAAACTACTCTACTCCTAAAATTAAATTACACTAAATAGATGTCTTCGTCATGTGCTTCTTCTTTTTATAGCTGAACTTGTTCCTTTGGGTTGTGCTTGTTGTGTTTATTGTGTGAGGAGTTCAAAACATCATCTAAGCCCTTTATTAATCTTGCTCACCAAGCCAATCAATCTGAGCCATCTAATTTTTTTGTCCTTGCCCTTTGTCGAATGGGAGAGTAGAGTGTTAGCCTCAAAATATTGAGCCGAATAGGAAGTTCGTTAATTACGTGTACAAGTCTCGGTCATTTAATTAGTTAACGTTGTAATAGGAAAGTATCAGGAATCGGGCTCGATAGTTAATCTAATATTGTATATGTTTCGGGTTTAATCCCAAGCAAAACCCGAGGCCGAGTCCTAGTTAAATATCCTGCGCGTCACATTAAATGTGTAGGGGTATATATAGATATTTTTACTTACAAAAATATCTCTTCACATTTTAATAAATATCTTTTCTCTCAATTCTCTTATCTGTCTCTCTTCTTTCTCTCTCTACACCACCATCTTTCTTTCTAATTTCTTGTTACAAATTCGTGCATCATATGTGTTATATGAAGTATTAACGGGATCCTACAATTGGCATCTGAGCTACGTGTGGATTTCGTGGTTGATTCTTGTGGGTTCAAAAGATAAAATTATGTGTGTATTTGAGCACGAAAAAAAACTAAAACCGGATTTTTGTGCTTAGATGTGTGATTGTTTATGTTATTAAGCAAAGATCGAGGCATAAGGTAACTATATTATGCAGAGGTAATCAAGTTATAAGGTCAAAAAAGGGGTGATTTTAGGCATTTTTGGTGGAAAAAAGTTTGTATATTTTCGTCGTTTCGGTGTTTGTCTCTCTGGCATAAGTTCTTGGTTTGCGTTTTGATCATTGTGTTCGTTTTGATCATTGGTGCGTTTTGATCATTGTTGCGTTTGCGTCATTGGTTGCTGTTTTGATCATTTGTTGCGTTGTTGATCTTTGGTTGCGTTTGATATTGGTTTGCGTTTTGCCGAATTTGAAAGACCTATATTGCGTTTTGGACTAGGAGAAACTTGCCCATTTCAAGACTTCATTGCGTTTTGTCTCCAAGGTTTTTCATTGAGTTTTGACTAAATCTCAACTTTGCCTTTTGAACACAAATCTCAACAGTGCCTTTTGACAAAATCTCAACAATTGCCTTTTGTCCAAATCTCAAAATTGCCTTTTGACCAAAATCTCAAACATTGCCTTTTGTCCAAAATCTCAACCACTGCCTTTGACAAATTCAACATTGCCATTTTGCCCAAAAACATTCTTGGTTGAGATTTGACAATTGTTCTTCGTTTAGACTTGCTATAAATTGACCTCCTTAGTCAAACAAAACCTCAGGACTGAGGTATCTTCTTTTTGAGGACTTAACATACAATCATTGTCATATTCAAAAGAAATAACAATCTAAACAATTAATCATTTACAGTTATCTAGTGATCTTATAAAATCCTGTTAATTCATTTATCGGTTTTGATCATAGACGTGTAAAAATCCCGTGAACGTGAATTGCATAAGACCACAACTTCAATCACATCATATCCACTTAAGATCCAACAACTTTCACTTCAACTCACGATAAAATGGAAAGAATAGTACCTTATCTTCGTGTTCGAATCAGAAGAAAACAAAATCCAAACTAATTCAAGACAAATCAAAGAAAGTTGCATGTATCTTTGTTTCAACGAATTCCATTCACCACTCATGGTCTTTTAAACAACGACTTAAAAGGTAGTCGAACCGAGGATGGATTTAAACGCACATTTACGACACTCTTTGGTCAAGATTTTGAGACTTTTACAGGCACGATGTTCCTAAACATGGTCAACATCAAAAGCAACTTGATAAATCAACGAATTTAAATGAGATTTGGATCCATGGCTCTTTTAAGTACTCAAGGACACAGTTTCAAATGTTCTCAACCTCAAGATCTATTTGAATGATGAATAAAATTGTAATGACTCGCAACTACTTTCTTCAATTACACTCAACTTCATATTCCAGAATTCGTGAGATTGCTGGTCCAATTCATGAAATATGTCAAAAAGTCAATTGATGAAAGGGAGCACTGCTAAAATAAGTATGACAGCAGGGTGAAGAAAGGGTACAAAAACCCAGACAACAGACGAAGATTGATACGAGTAATTGCATGGATGCATTGGATGCTAGTTCAGTTTTCATTGTAAGCATTGGGACAGGGAATCACAAAAGCAGGATACAAGCAGCAGATCAAGGAATGATGCGGACATCAGACCCATATATGATGAAGAGCCAATGGCTGAGGTACAAATGACTGCTGATGATAATGTATCTGCTACAGGACAACAGCATACTGAGCAACCTGAATTCATTAATGAAGGAGAGGTTGACCAGAATGCTGAACAATGTCATGACATATGTCCTTTGCCTGCTAAATTAACTGATGACAAGACAATTGAACTCTCAGATCAATCACTCGAGTCTGAAAATGTTTGTCTCAAAAAGATCGTTGCCCAGTTTCAAAAATATTTTGGAAAACTCGAAGCACATTGTATCAATCTTGAACTACAATTACAAATGGAAAACAATGTTTTAAAATCAGGGCAACAGAGTCAATTTTTAAAAGAGAAAAGTAATGAAGCCAAAGTTAAAAATGACATCGATGTAACTGAAACAATAAACATCGAATTGGAACATAGTGTGGCTAAATTACTTGCAGAGAATGAGCAGTTACATAAGGAAAAAGAGCACTTGAAACAGACTTACAAAGATCTTTTTGATTCTATCAAAAGGACACGAGTTCAGACCAAAGACCAGAATGACTCTTTAATGGCACAACTGAACAAAAAGTCTAATGAAAATGCTGATGTACTAGCTCAGATTCAGAAAAAGGGGTTTGCAATTGCAGCATTAAAAAATGAGTTAAGGAAACTAACAGGAAATAGTGTGAATACTAAGTTTGCAAAACCATCAATCTTGGGGAAACCAGTTTTACAACCACATAGAAACCAGTTCGTTGTTAGACAACCGACTGCGTTTAAATCTGAACGACCCAAAATTTCAAAAGAACGGTTTGCCTCCCAAGTTGATGTGAGTAACGATTTATCAAAACCAGTCACTACACATTATCTGCCTAAGAGAAGAGAATCTGCCCCTGCAAAACCTCATTACATGATTGCAACTAGCTCATCTAGGTATAGCTCAAACGACATTGTTCATAATCACTACCTAGAGGAGGCTAAGAAAAAGACACAAGAACACTCTAGGATCCCTAGAAATTTTTCTGACACCAAACATTTTGTTTGCTCGACATGTCAGAAATGTGTCTTTAATGCCAATCATGACGCTTGTGTAATAAAATTCCTGAAAGAAGTCAACTCGTGTGCTAAGGTTCCATCCAATAAGACAATGACCCAAAACAAACCCGTAGAGCAAATAAGTGTTGCAAAGAAACCAGAAAGACAGATCCTAAAAGGACATAGGTTTTCAATCAAAAAGACTACACTGGTGCATGAAAAAACAATAACTCCTAGATCTTGTCTTAGGTGGAAACCGACGGGTAGAGTTTTCAAAAATGTGGTTCTTAGATGGGTTCTAACTGGAAAGACATTCTCCTCTAGCACAACAAAGGTTGACAGTGAACCTCCAAATGGTTCAAATGCAGATATCACTAACCAATGTGAAAGCGAACAAGCTTAATGTCGTGCTGGGTACTCTCTTATGTACAGGTGGTACATCGTTCAGTCCTATAAAGGAAGGACTCAAAGTTTGGTTGCGGAAAAGACAGATAACTCAGAAAATAGTGCTTCAAGGAATTTTAATCTGATAATCATCAAATGCCGTCTGCTGAAAATAACACTTCAGGCCCCGTTCCTCAATGTTCAAAAGACGTTTGATCGCAGCAGATCAAGCCTCGGTCTTCATAGCTGACGTCCTGTTTCACATCAGTTCAGCGTCGTTCTCATCAAATACTTCTGACCATAACCATTCAGAACTCAGAATTCACGTCACAAGCAATGAACTGTCAAGTTTGTAAAGTTGGTTCCAAAAGTTCGTTCCTCTAGCAGTCAAGACAGCTACATCACACAGATTTGGAATTACTATTCCACCATCATATAGCAAATTCTGAGGACAACAGTAAATAAATACAAATTCAAAAATTAGAAAATTTCCAAAAAGATTCCTTCTCGACATGTCTCTTGGAAGCGATAACATTACGGTGCTTAGAAATGTCGATTAACAATGACACGGGTGGTAAATAAGTTCGGCGCGAGATTGCAATAGAATTTAAAACATGTCCTATTCTAATTTTCTTAGATGGCTTATGTGCAAATATCAGTTACATAACCCGGACCTTCATATAAATGAAGGTTTATAACATATCCACACAATAGACAAATTAACGTTTCTCGGTCTTGACTGTCTTTAAAAGCATTCAATGGTTTTTTTAGCTCAACGAAAAAGGAAAGTGTGCGTTTCCTGCGCTTACCCTTACCATGTAGAAAGAGAAGTCCTCTAACATTTGTTTTTTCCCAAAAAGTTGAACATAATTTTTCAGAATTTCCTCAATGCACAATTCATAATCTTTCAAAAATTATGTGTTCAACACTCCATCCCTCACAATGTTTTCAAAAGACAACAATTTCTCAATTGGTCCTATTTTTGAGGGGGGGTTTCGAAAAACAAAGTTTTAATGTTCTTGGATACATCAACAACGACAATTCTTATGTATTCAAAACATTATCAAAATGTTCCAAACCATTCATGCTGATAATATTTTCTCCCCACAGAATTTTCAAGACATATTTTAATCACAAGGTATTTCAAAAACTAAGTGTTTATTATTTAAAATAAGGGAGAAAATGTATTTAAAATATGATCTATTCGACTCAAATGTGGGCCCCCCTTTTGAAAAAAGTAAGAAAGGTTTTTATGGTTCGATCTTATACCCAAACAACATCTTAATTTCACGACGATTCTAAAGTCATAAGGTGGTTAGGTTAAGAATCAATCCTATGATCCAACCAGAACCAGAGGATCTACCCAAGGATAATCCAAAGTTAGAAATAGCAGTCCTTAGGTATGATTGGAGATGAATGTATATGGGAATAATGCCGACTAAGATTGAGCTAACACTGGAACAATCACAACAAGGTGTTAGTAATGACGCTTGTATTAGCATTGAATGCGTTGAAGAATGAAAAAGAAATGTTGAATGGATAAATGGTCTAAAAAAAGAAGCCCTCCACCACAACTTAAGCAGCAACCGGAGTCAATACACATCTGTCAGAACACAAGTTGATTGCAAATATTGAAAACGACATCATAGACCCAGTGAGCATGCAAACCCTCCCTAGCCTTTCGGGTTCTCTTACCAGAAAACTTGTCTCATTTGTCATGAAGATACACACGTTTATCTATTGACATGAGACATCATTCCGAGATCGTTGATATTTGTAATAGTGGCTAATCCTGCGCAAGCCACCGAGTATTAAACCAAATGCACTAATCGAGTCTAGTAGCAAGAGATCAAAAAAATCTTGTGAGGGACACA
This sequence comes from Tanacetum coccineum, assembly GCA_026074375.1. Classification (NCBI taxonomy): domain Eukaryota; kingdom Viridiplantae; phylum Streptophyta; class Magnoliopsida; order Asterales; family Asteraceae; genus Tanacetum; species Tanacetum coccineum. The sequence continues at coordinate 6,253 of BQNB010077933.1, forward strand.
TTCCATTCAAACTCTTTGTTGAACATCATCAAGTTCACAAGCTGTTAACAAGAGTCCTACGTAATATCCTTGTGATATTTGCCAGAACATCAGAGTGATACTTTTAGTATTCACAATAAGATGGAAATCCTGCTTGAGTCAACCTCAAACAAGCTCTTGTTAGGATGACATGCGAGATTCTATATGAAATCAAACTTGTGACAACGGATATCCTTTTGGTCCAGACATAATTGACGGTTGATGAATTTTGATAAAAGCTTAAAACTCCCGATGTGTTACAAAAACGCTTTTACAAGTAATACGTCGATTGATTTTCAAATCAATTTTCTCGATTATCACTAACGTAAACCTACAGGTTAAAACGGTGGTGACGGTATCCCAATCAACCAAATTCGATTCATTACCACATATTCATGCTCATTCTACAAAGACAATCTATCATGAAAGCTCAAGATTTAAAGACAAAGACTTCCGCAAACTCTGATTTGAAGCTTTCAAGATGAGGCATAGTATGAGAACGTTGGTCAAAACACAAGATCGCAAGATGGCATAGACGTTAAAGACAATGTCAAAGGCTCAAAAGTAAAGATCGCAAAGCATGAAGGAACAAGCCTACAACAAAGAACAAAGAGAAAGACCAAGACCACATGAGCTTAACGACAAAAGCAATCTCATGATCTCATGAAGGAGTGTCATCAATGAACTCACTTCGGGGGAGATTGTTAGCCTCAAAATATTGAGTCGAACATGAAGTTCGTTTCATTATGTATTATAATCCTTCGTTCAATCAATTAGTTAACATTGTAATAGGAAAGTATCAGGAATCGGGCTCGATAGTTAAACTAATATTGTATATGTTTCGGGTTTAATTCCAAGCAAAACCCGAGCCCGAGTCCTAGTTAAATATCCCGCGCGTCACATTAAATGTGTAGGGGTATATATAGATATTTTTCACTTAGAAAAATATCTCTTCTCTTTTCTAATAATATCTTTTCTTTTCTCTCTAACCTCTCTCTTGTTTCTCTCTCTAGAAATCATCTCTCTTTCTCTTTTCTTGATCTATATCCGTGTATGATACGAAGTGTATGTGTTAAAGGGGATCCTACAACTTCAACCATCAATTTCTCTTTTATCTTTGGGTTCATGGGTTTATCGTTAGAAGCTTGTTGTTGAACCAAAAAATGACTACAAAAAATATACCATAAGTATATACTTTATATAGCATTATTTTAAGCTAATATATAAGGATATGTATAGAAATATACTTACTCGCGAAACGGATGAAATTTACTATGATTTAGTATAACATAGCGATGTGCTTGAGCTAATAACTTGTGATCAAGCTCAATAATCTCGACCTTTCCTAACTTACGACCACCTGAATTAAGAATATACATCTCTTTATCAAGAATGTGTTCGTCATTTCTAGGAGGGCGATTAAAGAGAGTCTCTACACCTTCGAAATATCTTGAACAAAAAGTCAGACATTCATCTTTAATATATGCTTCGGCGATTGATCCCTCCGGTTGAGCCCTATTGCGAACATATGACTTCAACCGCATCAAGTACCTTTCAATAGGATACATCCATCTATAATGAACGGGTCCACCCAGCTTTGCCTCTGATATCAAGTGAATAGTCAAATGGACCATAATTGTGAAAAAACTAGGTGGAAATAGTTTCTCCATCTCGCACAATGTAAGTGCTATTTCAGACTCCATTTTGTCTAATTCATCAGGATCAAGAACTTTAGCGCACAACCTTTTGAAAAATAAGCAAATATCATAAACCACTTTAACTACTCGAGATTGTGCTCGCGAAAGCATGGAAACCCTAAGAGCTATTGGCAAAATATCTTGCATTAAGATATGGCCATCATGACTCTTAAGGTTGATAAGTTTACGATCTTTCATGCTTACGCCCCTTGAAATATTAGATGAATATCCATCAGGAACTTTAAGATTTTTCAAAACTTGCAAGAAGTTGGACTTTTCCGCACTAGACATGGTGTAACATGCTGGGGGCATGTATGGCTTTTTGTTAGGACGATTTATGAGGTGGAGGTCATGCCTTATTCCCATTTCCATAAGATCCTTACGTGAGTTTTCATTATCTTTGGTCTTCCCATCTAAATTTAATAAAGTTCCTATAAAATTATCACAGACATTTTTCTCAATATGCATCACATCCAAATTATGCCTTAGCAAATTAAACTTCCAATACTCCAGATCAAAAAACACGCTCTTTTTTTTCCATAACAGGTGCTCGCCCATTTCTTCTTCCACAAAGTTTTCTATATCCTCAAATGCACTTGATTCGGCGTTCGCTTCATCATTGGCATTTGTTGAACAACCAACACCATCCCTTGTCCTCTTATTACTCTTGTTACTAGAATTATCAGACTTCCCATAAATAAAACTTGCACCACTCAACTGTTCCAAAATATCAAATCTCGTCAATGGGGTAGGCGGACCCTCTTCCTCACATGTACCATCAAATTGGTCATTTTGAAATCGATATTTATGATTTTGCTCTAACCATCTGCGATGTCCCATGTAGCAAAATTTTCTTCCATATTTTAACCAGCTTGAACGAGTGGATTCTCGAAAACTCAGGCATGACCAACGGCCCACTTTAATGCTCCACCCGAATAAGTGGCCTATGCCAGGAAAATCATTTAACGTCCACATAAGTTGAAGCTCTTAACTTAAATGTTTGTTTAGAAAAAGCATCATAAGCATCCACACCCTTCCATAATAATTTCAACTCATGTATTAAAGGTTGTAGATAAACGTTATTTCATATCTTTTTTTTTTTTTTTTTTTTTTTTTTTTTTGCGGGGCTTTCTCTCCAGGAATAACCGATGAAAGAATAAAAGATTGTTGTTTCATACATAACCAGGGAGGTAAATTATAAGGAATCAATAACACTGGCCAAGTGCTATGTGTTGTACTCATTGTTCGAAAAGGATTAACCCCGTCACTAGCAAGGCCAAGCCTAACACTACGCGGATCCGAGGCAAAATCTGAATATCGGGCATCAAAACCCTTCCAAGCAAGACCATCTGTCGGGTGCCTTAACTTTCCATCCATTGTTCGACCCATGTTATGCCACCTCATATCCTTTGTTGTTTTTTCGAACTTGTATAGCCTTTTTAGTCTTGGGATTAAGGGGAAATATTGCAAAACTTTTGCCGGCTTATTTGACTTTTTTGCATTTGAACTTTCACCTATGTCATCAGCCGTATCACTTTTATATCGTGACGCTTTACAAACATGACAAGATGTTTGATCTTTCCGTGTATCCCAATAAATCATGTAATCATTTGGACAAGCATCGATTTTCTCATAACCAAGCCCCAAATCTTTAGTTAGTTTTTTTGCTTCACTAACCGAGGATGGTAATGATGTAAGATGAGGAAAGGCATCCCTTATAAGCTCTAGAAACATGCTAAAAGTCTTGTTAGATACACCACCGATACACTTGACGTGATACAAGTGTAACGTGAAGGACAAATTGGAATACTTACAACCGGGGTAAAGTTCTTTGTCACACTCTTCTAATAACTTCTTATATGTAGCACTATCATTCGAAGTTTTAGAAGATTCACCGCCATTCTCATCCTCAGCCCTACGATGAGAACTTTGAGAAGATTCACCAACATTGTCTTCAAATATTGAATCGCCTACTCCTTGGCTATGTGAAGGTATTTGGCCTAAAGCATCACGAACCAAATTTCTTATCTCATCTTCACCAAAAGTGGGTCGAGATGGTTGTGAGCTTTTAGAAGATTCGCCGACATTCTCATCCTCAACCCCACGATGAGAACTTTGAGAAAATTTACCAACATTGTCTTCAAACATTGAATCACGTGCTAGTGGGCTATCGGAAGGTAAATGACCTAAAGCATCACGAACCAAACTTCTTATCTCATCTTCACCAAAAGTGGGTCGAGATGGTTGTGAAGGTACGGAATTCTCCCCATGGATCGACCAATTTGTGTACCCCGGTAAAAATCCATAACGCAATATGTGGCCATAACATTTATCGACCTCCCAATGTTCAACGTTACAACATTTAAGGCATGGACATGCAATTATTCCTCTTATACTTATAGCACGAGCAAATTCAATAAAATCCTTGACTCCTTCTTTAAAAGGTTTGCTTGACTTAGATTTGAGCCTGTAATCCAACTTTTATCCATTTATGTAGCTTACCTAAACATGTTCATAGAATTTAAAAAACAATACACATACAATTGATCTAGTTTCACATACAACTACGATTTCAGTGTCAAACATCTATTACTTCATACATACGGCTAGAGTCGATATGTTAAACATCAATCTATAACGTAAAACGATCTCGCTGTTTACAAACTAAAATCATGTCAACAGATAACTCTCAAAATTAACAATTCACAATCACATGAGCAGAATAATAACAACAATATAATCACATAAAAAATTAACAATTATAAAGAAAAATCACATTACAAAATTAACAAAAAAACAGAAACATACCACCGGAATATGAGCGAAACAACCGGAATGAACTAACCACCAGAAAATCCTAACAACTGAAACCACCGGAATATGAGCGAAACCACCGGAATGAACTAACCACCAGAAAATCATAACAACTGAAACCACCGGAATATGAGCGAAACCACTGGAATATGAACTAACCACCGGAATTCAACCACCGGAATTAAACCACCAGAAAAATCCTAATTAACCACCGGAAAAATCCTAATTAAACCCTAACCACCGGGATAAAAAAAATCGAATGACGGTGAAGTGCGAGATGTGAATGACGGTTTGTTTTGAATTGGGGATTTATTTTAGAGATGTGAATGAGATACGGTGGTTGTGTGAAGTGATTTGTGTGAATTGAGATACGATTCACATATAAGTTTTTTTATATGATTTTATAAAAATCGTATAAGTTTTTTTTTATTTATTTAAATTTTAAAAAAAATTGTTCACAATTTTATATGTTAGCTTTTTCAAAAAATCTCTTTTTTTATAAAATTTGTTCACACTTTTATGTGTTGCTTTTTTATACTTGTTCACACATTAAAGTGTCACTCATTTTATAAAATGTTTACACTTTTTTGTGTTAGTTTTTAAAAAAATTGTTCACACTTTTTTTGTTAGTTAGTTCTTCTTAGTTGAAAAACAAAATCCACAATTTTAAGTGTATTTTATTTAATATATTAACATTCAAAAGTGTGTACTTCATATTTGTTATATCATATTTTTTTACACTTATAATTGTGTATATTATTCAATGTTCACGGTTATAATTGTAAATTATTTAGTATACATTAACATGTGTGAATAAAAGAAAGAAAAAGTACACTTTTTTATTAGTGTGGAGTACAAACACCCTTTTTTTTGTAGTGATGTCGATGGTCACTTCCACCCTCATCCTCGATGGCAAAAGAATAAGACATCATACACATATACATCAAGCAAGCTAATTAAACAGCCAGCTTTTTAAGCTAGTAGAAGTTTATCTACACGAAAAATCTAATGTTTATCTAATTCATATATATATGAAATAATGATAAAACAAAGACCAAAAATAAATAAATGTGTATATATAGACAGACACTTGCCATTTGCAAGGTCACTGGTAGTATTCATTCCTCTTGTCTAAAAAGAGCAAAGGGAGAAATGAAGATGCATCTAAAGGCTGTATTTTGCTTCTCATCTTTGCTTATAAGCATCGGATTTACGACAACTTCTGCAGCACGTACGACCTTTACCATCGAAAATGATCGGAGGAGCGTTTTGGAGAATGGGCTTGGCCGCACTCCACAGATGGGGTAAGTACGTACATGTCTGTGTTTACTAGCTTTCTCACAATAACTCATTGCTTGATCTACTGCACCATAAAATCAAATCGGGTTACAACCGGCAAATAATTTCTCAATATATTACAGCTTTTGCTGGTTGAAGTCTGCGAGATTTATTTTCGAATTTGTTAGTTTTCTTTGTTTTTTAATTGAAATATAGCTGTCAAGATCTTGGCTTGTACTTTGTATCATATATTCATGTTCATCAATTCACGGAGACCACAACGTACTAACTTGGGAAATTCTTGTTTATAGTCTTGTCCCTAGACGCATACTGTAATTAAATAAATAAAAAATGTAACAACAAATATAAAAGAATTCGCTATTCAACTTGTGATAAATTCTTGCTTATAGTCTTCTTTATTTTTTCTTAAATGTGCCCGGTTAGTTTTGATCTTGCTTATGTCCTTAAGATCGATATACTTATTCAATCGACAAATACAAGGATAAGCGTATAGAGTTCTAAATCAAAACATGACTTATGTGTGTTATTTGAACATGTTTGATCAGGTGGAATAGTTGGAACCACTTTGCTTGTAATATCCAAGAGAAACTAATTAGGGAAACAGGTAAATAACTTATTTTAACTTTCTACCCATGCATTATTTTACTTACTAGTAATTCTTATGAATGAAATGTTTTAACATGATAGCGGATGCGATGGTTTCAACTGGACTTGCTGCTGCGGGATACGAATATGTCAATTTAGGTAAAGTGTCGCATTTAATAATTTGTATTATGCACAGACAAATTCCCTGCGTGCATGTGGTGGGCCGTTTAATATCTTATCACATCTTACAATTTGTGTTACTGTTTTGTTTATTGTAGCCATAAAAAGATAAAAAAAGAAATGTAAACTCTGCGTTTAGTTAGGGAAACGCTCTTGTTTTCCACAAAATGTTTTGTGGAAAACAAGGAAACAGAGATCGCGTTCAAATCGTCGTTTTCCAACAAAATTCGACAGTTTTTTTACGTTTTTTGTTCCTGTTTTTTACCGATTTCGCATGTTGTGTGTTTTAGTTTTTTCGCTACTACATTATTTTTAGGTGGTTTGCAGTATTGTTTGTGTAGTTTCCTTGTAAGTTATTTTTACTGTGTTTTCGTTTGTTTTTACGTTGTTCGTTTTAGTTGTCATTTTTTAATGTTTTCGCCCGTTATTGTGTTTATGGTTTCGATCTCTGTTCTGTAGTTTGTCATCCTGTTTGTGTTGGTATGCAATATTCGACTAGTTTTGTTTACGTTTGCGCGTGTTTTTTTACTTATTTCTGCAGTTTTGTTGTTAGTTTGGTCGCTCGATTTATTGTGTTTTAGTTTTAGTCTATTGTTTTTGTACTGTTTTGTGATCGTTTCTACGAGTTTCGACGATCTGTCGTTGTTTGTTTCGTTTTTTACGTTTTGGTCGCGTTTGTTCGGAGTTTTTAAACAGTTGGTTTGTTACGTTTTCGTCTTTTTTTTACATTTTCGTTCGTTTTTTGACGTTTTCGTCCGTTATTTACGTTGTTTGTGTGTGCCGTATTGCGTGTTTTTACTGCGTATGTTTTTTGTACTGTTTCGTCAGTGGTCTTTTTACGTTTTCGTCAATTTTGTTTGTACGATGTTGTTCTGTTTTTTTGGTTTTGGTTATCTTTTCGTCTGTTTTTCTTCGTTTTCGTCCGTTTTTTTTCGAGATTTCGTCCTGTTTTTTCTACTGCTGTTTTCGTGCCGTTTGTACTTTTTTTCGCTTTTTTTTAGTTTTCATGCCGTTTGTTCGGTTCGTGTTTCGACGTAAGAAAACGGATAGTATAGTAGAAGCACCGTGTAACGAAAAAGTAACTCGGACCGAATAAGGTAAGAAACGACGTAAAACGTAATAGAAAAAACTGCGAAAACGTACAAAAGTATAAAAACCATCGAAATCGTAATAAAAAATACAGTTTTTAACGAACAAGAAAAAAAGACGAAAGTAAAAAAACGGTCCGCACTCGTAAAAAAAATTCGAAAAACGTAAATAACGGAACGAAAACATAAAAACGTACGAAAACATAAAAACCAGACGAAATCGTAAAAAAAACAGACAAAAACGTAAAAAAACGGACGAAAACTTAAAAAACGGACGAAAACGTAAACAAACGTACGAAAATGTAAAAAAACTTAAAAATGAAAAAATATACGAGTCGTCGTGCTGCGCGATGTGCTCTAGGGTGATGTTATACTAGATATTTTTTGGTAATGGTGTGGGCTCGTGTTTAGAGACGAAATTATTGTTTTTATGTTGAATCGTAGTCTTGTGAATATTTTTTTCATGTTGATTGATGTTAAGGTTTACTTTTTTAATTCGTTACTTTCTCGTATTAGGCTTTTTTAGTTATTTTATAATTTATTTGGTTAGTTTATAATACTTGTTTTTGTGTTTCGAATATGTCTGTATAATATTACAAAAGTAAATAAATAATTGAGATCGAAACAACAACACTTGAACATGTATTCTAGTTTTGCAAAATGAAAAACACAAACACGTGTTTCTCTAACTAAACGCGTTTTCCAAATTTTCAATTGTTTTGTGAAGTTGGAAACCCCCTCTTTTTTCCTATAAAACAGGAAACAGAAAATAATGGAAAATGTTTTTCAACTAAACGCAACCTTAGTATCAACCATCGTATTTTAATTTTTCCAGTTAAATTATACGATGCAGATATTTAAATTAGATGAGGTGATTTGGAGTTTTGCTGTCAAGCTTTTCTGCTTATCTTTTTCTATACAACAATAATATTCTTTATTTTCATTTGAATTATATCAAATTATGTACTTCTAGATATATCACCAATATAACCATACTTTCTCATTTGTACCGTAATGACTAACTTACTTTTTTTCGTACTCATTACACCCACGTACATTCAAATTTTGTTCGATATCACCAATATAACCATAAAATGATTAAATTACCCTTGTCTTTTTTAACATATTTACAATCATAATTATTTTAAATCTTAATTTTTTAAAAAGTACTTTAACAAAAAAAATTAACTAATTTTTTAAAAAGTACGAATTTCTAAAAATATTTTTTTTTTTTTTAAATCGTACTATAAAAAATTACTTTTTTAAAAATTTCGTACTTTGATAAGTAATTATTCTTTTTTAAAATTTCGTACTTTATAAGATCTTAATTTTTATAAATAAATTTTTTTTTTGTACTTTTAAAATTTAACAAAAAGATATTTTTTTAAGTTAAGAAAAAATAAAAAAGTTAACTTTTTTACTTTTTACTTCGAATTTTTTTTACTTTTTTATTTTTTTCTTAACTTTTAAAAAAATCTAATTTTTTTTGTAGAAAAAAATTAACTTTTTTTAAAAATAAAAAAAAAATTAAAAAGTGCGATTTTTAAAATTTTTCTAAAAATAACGTAAAAAATTGTTTTGGTAAAAAAATTTTAATTTGTTAAAGTACTTTTAAAAAAATTATGATTGTAAATATGTTAAAGAAGACAAGGGTAATATAGTCATTTTCTGGTCATATTGGTGATATCCAATAAAATTTGAATGTACGTGGGTGTAATGAGTACGAATAAAAGTAAGTTGGTCATTGCTGTACAAATGAGAAAGTAGGTTGGTAATAAATGGCCTTTACCCTAATCAAAATTTTCGTAATAATTTCTGTCAACAAATTGAATCATAAAATCTACTTTCGTCAATAAAATGGTTATATCATTTTGGTATTTACTATAGATAGAAATCTCATTTTTTTTAAACAGCTATATTATTGATAAAACTAGCAAGAAGCTAGCAACTACAAACAGGTAATTCTCTATTTATCTAATATCGTCTAACCATTTTATGTCGCGTATTATTGTAATCATCCTTTTTTTTTGCAGGGAAATTTCGTTCCCAAAGCAGCTACATTTCCATCCGGAATCAAAGCGTTAGCTGATTATGTTCATGGAAAAGGATTGAAGCTTGGAATTTACTCTGATGCAGGGTAACAAAGATATACCAAAACTTTGAGAAGAATATTCTAAGATCATTTTCTCATCTTCATTTATCGTTTTCTTGTTCTCGACAGAACTCAAACATGCAGTAAGCAAATGCCCGGATCATTAGGCCATGAAGAGCAAGATGCGAAAACCTTTGCCTCCTGGGTACATTCTTACCTTAGCATAAACTTCCTACTTTCTTAGATCTCTATATTAATTCTCTTAGAATAAACTAATCCTTATTTGCTTCTTTTTTATACAAAGGGGGTCGATTATTTAAAGTATGACAATTGTAATAATCAAGATATAAGCCCCAAGAGCAGGTACAACTTTGGTTAAAATTATATATATACATATTTCTGGGATTATACTATAAATCAGTAATGCAGCATTGCAACTTATGGTTTATCTTTTGTGACAAAGGTATCCAATAATGACAAAAGCTTTGCAGAAGTCAGGACGGCCCATATTCTATTCTTTATGTGAATGGTGAGTGTCATTGGCCTCTGTTTATTTAACATAAAAGTTAAATATAATCTCACAAGAACCAATGAGCAAATACCGTCTGTCTAGGGGCCAAGATGATCCTGCAACTTGGGCAAATGGTGTTGGCAATAGCTGGAGAACGACTGGTGATATTTCTGATAATTGGGATAGGTATACTCTCAAGTCACTACCCGGCCCCCAATAATGCATTGCGAAATTTAATACAAGTCGCTTTAATATGTTACATCTTTGTCTTGCACGCTATATTTCATAGTTTCAGTAAATAAAGTTGCTTGTACTTAAACTAACATGCTATAAATGTATATTTCATTTTCTACTAGCATGACTTCACGGGCAGATGAAAATGATAAATGGGCGGCTTACGCGAGACCTGGTGGATGGAATGGTGATTTTTGTTAATCTGACTCTTTGAAACTGCAATTTTATTTTGCTTATACTACAGTCTAATATCGTGTTTTATTGTGACTTGCTCTTAGATCCTGACATGTTGGAAGTCGGAAATGGAGGCATGACGACGGAGGAATACCGTTCACATTTTAGCATTTGGGCATTAGCAAAGGTATACACATTGATGTATAATACTAGTTTTTATTGCGACATACCAGTATATTTAAAACGTAGGTTTTTTATAGAAAAAATTGATTGAGAGATTGAAATTTTTCTAGGCACCTCTACTGGTTGGCTGTGATATCCGATCAATGAGCAAAGAAACGTCAGAAATACTTCTTAATAAAGAAGTTATCGCGGTTAATCAAGGTCAGTGTAATATCACAAGAAATAATAGCTCGTTTCTCCTGTTGAATTTCAGAAATTTACTCGTCGACTCTCACACCCTGATGCAGATTCACTTGGAGTTCAAGGAAAAAAGGTTAAGAAAAATGGCGATTTGGAGGTAACAATTCTCTCATCCTTCATGTTAGGGTGTTTGGAATTGAGTTTTGAAACTATCTAATTATCACAACTTAAATAAAATGCAGGTGTGGGCTGGGCCTCTTGCACATAAGAAAGTTGCTGTAGTTCTATGGAACAGAGGCGGGTCAACAAGCCAAATTACTGCTTATTGGTCGGATATAGGACTCAATTCAACAACAGTTGTTAAAGCTCGTGACTTATGGGCGGTAAGACTTTCAAAATAGATTTTCATTACCCTAAAAAGATGTTTACATCCAAGCATGTGGTAACTAAATGCTATGTTTTGTATTTTTTTTACAGCATTCAACTCATAAATCAATCAAGGGACAGATCTCCGCAACTATAGCATCTCATGCTTGTAAAATGTATGTTCTAACTCCACAGTAAGGAGTTAAGAGTACATGATCAATTAAATGTGGATTCTATTCAAGGGTCATAGAATAATACTTCAGTCACAAGAATAAGAATTTGGGAAGGCAAACCAACCCATTTTTATATGAAGCGACTAACATGTTTTCTAAGCGACAAATTCTCTTTATAATTCTAATACTTTTTGATGGCTTATTTTATTTTTTTTTAAGCCCCTAAATAAAAGATACAGCAAACTCATGGGTTTTTGCTTGGAACTTTCCCGTGAACCAATACCTTGCATTGTCTTCTGTTTACGACGATTCACTGACTTCACACAGCAATACTCAAGCTCAACCTAGAAGTAACGCAATTAATGGAAATAAGTAACTGAATCACAGGCAGATGCACTACAATTGACTAACTTTCGAAACAAATTATTACCTCAATGAAGCCAGCACCTAGAAAAAGATCTCGAGTACTATCCAAAGAAAAAAAGTATGAGCGGGTGCCATCAGCACGCTTATATTCCCTAAATCCCACTCTTTGATCAGCCTCAAATCGAAGCATGGTCATGTCGTAAAGGCCTGAAATTAATTGACAACATAAGAACACCTGACACGACAAATATAAGATACTCATTCTTATAAACAAACGGACCTATATTTCTAATATTTAATGGGACTTAATGTTTATCGAGCATTACCATAATCCCTGAAGAAAAGCAGCCCACCAGGTTTTAGGACAGAGAAGCACTCGGCAACAGCTGCTGACATCCTATCAAGGGGTACAGCAGACAGCGTAAAAATCTGCCATATAACACAAAGTTAATAAGACAAAACTCAGGTTCATGAAGCTAAAATAAATACCTTAGATGATGGGATATACCAATGTAACAAAATCCATGCCACCAATGCAGCACTCTCTTTCCTTTGATGAATTTATATCAGTAAAATGTCTTTCATTATTGTCATGTTCTGAAAGAAAGATCGAGTTAAATTTTAGCAGCTCATATATTGTGAAACGTGCATATAAACGTTGTCTCAAGTGTAAACCACCTGAATGTAAGATATTCGGCTTATGTGACGGTGTTTCATAGCAAGAATCACATAGCAACCACGTAGGGGGTCGAGATGTAGAAAAATCCCAACAGAATGGACGGAAACGGCTTTTAGGGGAGACAACATTGGAAGCATATATGACTTCAGTTGTTCTCTCAAGTGCTTCTGTGCTACAATCACAGGCATATACTAGGATGTTTTCTTTGCATCTACACAACAGGAAAAAAGACATCATCTTATGAATCTACAGCATACATAATGTTAATGAAACAAATCAAATTAGTAGCTTATTATCATCCCGTCATCAGTTTCATAGTTAGACATGAATAAGTACCACGCAGTAATATTGACAATAAAACATGTTCTTTCTTAAGATTACCGTAAGATAGGTAGAGTAGTACTTCCATTACCACATCCGACCTCCAGTAACTTGGAAGGTTCCTCACAAGAAGCTAGTTCAGGGAATTCCTTAAACAAATACCGCCTTTCCTGCACGAGGAAACTATCTTTAAACAACCGATCTCAATTCTCAACACATACAAATTTGGGTAGAAAAATATAGTTATTCTTTTTTGTAAAGCAAAATGTACCATGCTAAACAGCAGAACACTGGTTTTAGTTTGAGATAGCGCCTTGAAAGTAGTTGGTTAATATAATGAAACAAAAACACATTGTCAAAAAAGGAGATAGTATTAGGATTTACTGTGTTTCTTTAAATAAGGTGGTCCAGAAAACACAGCTTATTTAACAGCTGATGCTTGAGGGGGTGCTTGTTTAAGGTTATTTGTGGGCTTATCGGCATCTGGCTTATTCTGAATTATATAAGCTTATTATGATATAATAAACTAACATAAACCCATAAGTCGCATGAAAATTTGGGCTTATGAAACAAACACCCCCTCAATAAATGTTCCTAAACAACTGAAGACTAAACAGATAATGAAGTTATGTTCCTAAGTTTACGAGTGTTGTATGTACGTACCTTGAAGAATTTACCAGTGGAGTGACGAGAGTGAAAGTGGTTCCAAGATTGAGAGTCTAGTGAAGATGACGTCACAGATTGATGATGGTGACGTGTAAAAGGTTGGAAATGATAGGTAAGGGTTGGATCATTTTCAATGCGTTGCCTTAATTCTTCCCAATCGAAATCGTTCGAATGGTACTCTGTCTCCTCCTGGCTGCTCATCTAATTTGCAGGGTGGTTAAGAGTGTTTGGGAGACATTTCTGGTTGTGTATATAAGGGGGTGTTTGGTTTATGTTTTATTTTATTTTAATAAGTGTGAGCTTACATTTAGGGTGCCTTTGGTTTGCTAATGGAATCATTATACATATGACTTTGATATAAATAATGTATGAGATTCGGTATGATAATTTCATTAATCGTGTTTGGTTTGTTTTTTTTAAGGCATAGGTATCAAAGGTTAGTGGATTTATCTAACTAATAGTAATAGGGGTGTTCAAAAAAACTGTGAAACCGACGAACCGAGCCGAACCGCTCAATCCGAAATCGAAGAAACCCGAAACCGAAAAAAACCGAAACCGAAAAAACCCGCTTATAATGGTTCGGTTACGGTTTTTACTTTTAGATATCCGCGGTTAACCGAACCCGAACCGTGCATATTATACAGAATGTTTTCTAACTAAATAATCAAATAATTGTACAGTATTAACCGATTATTGCAAAACTCTTTATTGTATAACGACTTTTTCGCTCGAAAGTAAACATTTGTAAAAATCTATGTGTGAAAATTGACTAATGTTATTGTAATCTATAACATCGAGTAATATTTTTGTTAATACGTTATATATGGAATATTTGAATGCACTTTAATGTAACGAAATAACTTAAAGTTTTTATATGACTTTTAAATTCAAACGTCATTTTAATTTTTACTATAAAATACATTTTATAGTTCTAGACTATGTAATTTTTTAACGGTTAAACTCATTAAACGTCAAAAACGTTAACCCGTATACCCGAACCCGCGGTAACGCCTCACATACACGTTCTGGTACCCGCAATGGTCCGGTTACGTCCGCCTAGTCGGATCTGAGACGGATAGTAAAATTAATTACCCGCCCCGCGACGGATAGTTTAAATCTTCCAACTAACCGAACCGAACCGCCCCGTGAACACCCCTAAATAGTAATAAATAAAATTTTAAGGTGAAAGATTATATAGTGGTGGGCCAATTTGGAATTAAATATGCACTTTGTGAGTAGGGGTGTTTAGTGTTTCGTTTGACACAAAACAAATCAAGGAATAAACCAGACCGAAACCGAATAAAATCGGACCGAAAATTTTAATTGGTGTATGGTTTAGTTTGAAACCGAACCGAAATATTTAATTGGTGTTCGGTGTGGTTATGGTTTGACAAAAATAAAACCAAACCAAACTGAAAAAACCGAATATCCCTATACACGTATATACACGTATATTCTATCTTATAAATCTAACTAGCAATCATAGTTTTTTAAAATATCTTTTAAGTTAATCACTCCTCATATAATACATTGATGCATATCCATAAGCAACTGCGCAAGGGAGAAGTTTCAACTGAGTTTGGATTCTTGAAGTTGGAATATTCAAGCTAATAAAACTTCTGGGGACTTTTGTCGAAGAAAATTATATCTTATTTCGCTTTCATTTATTCCCTTAAGTTCTGAAACCTTTTTGGTTACTTAATCTGTTTTTGTTAATTTACTAGATCACTTTGTGAGACTTTTTGATTTATTAATTTTATTCAAAAATCTATACATTCTATTAAAGAGTAGTTTTGGCTGATGTCATTTTGCATAGTTGTCATTCAATTAGCTATTAATTGCAATTGTGCTGATGTAATAATATGTTATTTATTTTGTTATAATTATATATAAAAAATACAGTATTTTTTTACTGCCCTCTGCAAAAAGTGATTTGCATTGGCATTAGGCTTTTTGAAAAGCTGGCTCTTTAAACAAGAATATATTAAAACAGAAAAGTGGTTTTTTTTTTATAAAGGGTTACGCCGGTAAAAAAATATATTAAAACCGAAAAGATTAAGTATAGATGAAATGTGGCTGACATGCCACATTAACTTCAAGCTACGGCTTGAAAAACTCTTACACCTAGTGCTTATGAGTATTTTTTTTTATTTTTTTTTTTTGTTGGTTTACAGACTTAAGTAAGTTTATATGCCTATATGTGCACCTTTTAATCACAAACTAATCCAAACGACCAACTTTATGTTTTGAGCTTATTAATTGTAAACTAAAAGCTACACATACGCTTAAGCGCTCGAATTAATCTCAAGAAACACCCCTAATTATCAAAACCTTTATGTTGATCATGTAGATCTGAAAATGTAATGTTTCATGAAAACCAACTTTCATTGGATAACTAAAAGCACACATATTTTCACCCTACAATCATGGAAGGTAAAAAAGTTTCATTATACGAGTAGTCGACAAGATAAGACCAAACTGTAACATGATTTGATATCACTTGGCTAACATTAGACCCTACCTTGGTTCCAGACTTCCAACTTCCAAATTTAAGCTGCTATTCCCACTCGAGACGTTTGATAGATTGATATCTGATTTGATAGTAACTATAGTTTTATAATAAATTTAAAGTGTTTTATATAGGGTTAGGACAAAGAAAATTTAATAATCAGTGGATCAAACTTCATATCTCCTTAGTCAATACTCGAATTTCGTTATTAAAGTTTCTTTTTTCACTAATTTTGGTTAGCTTGGTAGTTATTTTATTTTTTTGTTATTATATAAAACAAAATGTGAAGGTGATGTCCAACTTGTGATTGAATTAAAATGTTACTTGTGTAACTAATACATATTATTTATAAACTTTAAAGTATATGCCCATAAAAGTATTATTATCCAACTTGTTTTTTTTGTAATATATCTTTCAATCATTTAACATTGAAATGTGTTTTTAGATAACCAAATTATTAAACAACCATTGGTTGGCACGACATAAAAAGCTATTTGTAGTAGCTTGGACAAAAGAATATCTCCACTTTGGTAATCACACTACTAGCAGAGTGAAGAGTCACTGCAAAGTTTAAAGTTGTCTTGGATCCATCACAATCTGATTTAGAGAGTGGTAGTGTCATATATTCATGGAAGGTGTTATTCAATGTCACGGGCATTTAAGCAAGCATCCAAGGAAAGTAGTAATGGTAATGCAGGCATCGTTATGACATACTAAACTTTCATAGAATCTAAATCGATTCATTTCTCTTTATGCACTTGATATTATTTTTCAGGAATTTTAGAAGTGTGATGACGATGTCAAAATTTTTTGAATAATTGGACCTGGTGTCAACTCCGTACATGGTAGGGGCAGCTACCATGTGCAACGGATGATGCAAGCAATGTTGTTTGTATAATCGGATGCCTGTCCCTCTTGATGTGGTTGATTGCATTGTTGAGAAAGAAACTTGATTTGTCAAGCTTGAATATCTTTGGTTTGACAATCAGGATTGTGAAGCTGAGCTTGAAGAGTTAAATGCAGAGTTCAACAAGCAATTTAGGCTACTATATCATCAAACTTCGGTTCTGTGTTTTCACCCTCTGACTCACTCTGTTAAAAAAAATAAGTACTCATGGGCGTCCCTCACGCAGAAAAACCCATGTTGAGTCGCCTAAACCTAGTAACTCATCACTTACATAACAAGCAAGACTATGCATATATGTGAATACAGTTTCCAGAACGGGTTTCATGGTTCATGTGCTAGTGTACAAGATGTCAAAGTGATTGGAAATTGTGTAATCTCTGGCGACAACTCGTCGGGCTCGACGTGTCAGTGGCAGAAGGATGAGAGTGACCACCATCGGATATCGTTTACTGCAAGAGTTAGGCATGCACAGTCAACAGTATGTCAGCATGTTTGGCGTCGATGGATACAATCATGTTAGAGAACGCTTAAATTTCTTTAACATTGATTAATGTGCACCGATAATCAAGTGGATGAGTATGCCGGAAATTGGTATCCTGATTGCTTCACATTTTAATGTGATTCTACATACCATAACCAATTTAGGTTCTCAAACGTACTTACCACTTCGTTCGAGTCCGCCGCCACGGTATCAACATAATTTTATTTCTCTCGGGTTTGTTAATAATGGTCATTATGTCTGCATATTCTTAAAAGAAGGATATCTGGTGCCCACGGTTGCGACACAATGGTTTCGTTTCAAGTCTGATTGCTCAATTTCATGGATCACTCCTTACATGGAGCGGATAAACAATTACACTAAGTTATTACATCGCGCTTCTTACAATGAAAATTAAGATTGATAAAATGCAATAATTACTTTTTATTTTATATTTATTAAATTATCAAAATTTATAATATTTGTAGCGAATAAAAATTACATGGTATGAGCCAGATATTACACGTTATATAATATTAATACAATCGAGGGGTATACACAAAATGGAATATTATTCTTATAATATGTTCCACTTGACAATTGTATAGATGTTATTACCTATCCATTTGCCTATTCATATAATATATTAAATTACCTATCCACTTGACTATTTTATGTTGTAAAATATACTGTATATAATAGTCCATCCATCAATCAAGTCCTAACGTCAAGAGTGTAAACAGCTTAGGCCCCATTTTCCATGCACCTCTTTTTCCACAAATGCACCCCATTGTCTTGGTCAATTGAATCTAGTCCCTCAATTTTTGTTTCACTACATTTACATGCATTGGTTACGTAAAGTTGACATAAAGCATTAGATTTCATTTCGGGTTACAAGAAAGTTGTAATATACAAGTTCATGGACGGAAACAGAGGGGTTACGTGAGTGTCATGACGCCTGTGGATTTTTTCAATGTGGTGTCAATTTTTAAAAAGTACATCTGTTTTTCCTAAATACATCTGGTCCATCGAATGTGTTTCGATGTTTATTTATTTTTCGCTATGGATGAGTGCAGGATCCTTGATTATAAGTAATATGTTCATTTAATTATCGTTTTAATGAAATACATTTCTTTTTTAACAGCACTTTATTAAAAAACTAGCAAGAAGCTAGAAAAATTACAAAGTTACAAGATGAGGATTTTTTAGCCAATCAACCCAACTAAACGACACATTACATCTAAACCGACTCCAATAAAAAGAATACGACACAACATCATCAAAAATATCCGCCTTAGAAGGAGAAACCACACCAAAGACACACTTATTACGATAAGCCCAAATTAGCCACCACAACCCAAAACACACCCCTTCTAACAACCTTTTATGCTTGATAGGAATCCGAAGATTTACGATCCAAGAAACCCATTCATCGAACGTATGCACTTCCATGAAATCCACCTCCCACCAACGGCAAATCTTGCGAAAATTATCTTTCGCAACAAGGCAATCAAAAAATAAATGACTTGACGATTCCGTGACGCTACCACAAACGGGACAAAGAATAGACGGAATATCTATACCTCTCCGGGATATATTAAGACGGGTAGGCAAACAATCCATTCTCACCTTCCACGCATGAATGTTAACCTTGATTGGCACCGCTTTTATCCATCGAGTTTGAGTAGACACTTCCGGAAACCTGTTATCATCAATAACCTTTCTAGCCGAAGCTACCGAGAACTCACCCGAACCATCAAGCGTCCAATACCACCTATCAGGCGTGACACCAAGAACAACACCTTCCACGTAAGTCGTCAAATCCGTCAACTGATCTTGTTCCACTCCGCTTCTAGGAGCACGACGAAAAGACCAGGTCAAGTTCTCCTGTGACAGTTTAGAAGCCACATCGACAGTCTTCTTCACTTCCAGCGCATAAAGCCTAGGATATCTTTGTTTCAAAACCATGTCTCCATGCCACAAATCCTCCCAAAAATAAGTATCCGCACCATTGCCAAGCTTTTTCTGCATAAAATTATTTAAGTGTATACCTTTTATCTTCAATGTTTCCACCTCCTGGAGAATGCTTCGCCAAATGGACTTGTAACCAACCTTGAATCCGCTACCATTTTTCCCATCTTCGCCATGAATAGCTTTAATAACCCTAGTCCATAACAAGTTCTTTTGAGTTGTAAACCGCCAAACCCATTTACACATAAGAGCTCTATTAAGCGCATATAAACTAGAAACACCAAGGCCACCTTTCTCTTTAGAACACAAAACCTTACTCCATTTCACCCATATCGATTTTTTACTATTTAAATCGACACCACTAAAAAACCGACTTCGAATTGATTCCATGCGTTGAAGGACTTTCATTGGCACCTTGAATATAGACATATGATAAATAGGCATGGATCCTAGAACCGCCTTGAGAAGGGTTAAACGACCACCTATCGATAATGTTTTCATCTTCCATTTTGAAAGACGATCTACCATTTTATCCACAATCTCATCCCAAGATTTAATCCGAGACATATTTCCCCCAACTTTCGAACCTAAATAAGCAAAAGGAGCCTTAAGGACACCACAACCAATTCTATTTGCAGCTTGCACCACCCTATCTTCACTCACCACAACACCCAATAACTTACTCTTGCTTAAATTAATACTAAGACCTGAAGCACGATGAAAACATTTCAACACATATATAATCGTATCAATATTCTTAGTACTCCATTGCCCCATAAACACCGCATCGTCCGCATAGAACATATGAGAAAGATGCATAACCGAATTAAGCACAATGCCATTAAACATGCCCGCATCCACAACTCTTTTAAAAGAAATGTGAAGACTCTCCATAACCAAAATAAAAATAAACGGAGAAAGAGGATCACCTTGTTTAAGGCCCTTAAAAAACTGAAATTCCTCCGTAGGGCTTCCATTCACTAAAACCGATCCCCAAGAAGATCGAAGACATTCTTGAATCCAACCACACCATTTTTCACCAAAACCAAATTTTCTTAAGACATCATCAAGGTAATCCCACCGAACAGAATCATAAGCCTTTTCAAAGTCAATTTTTAGAATAAATGAATGTTTTTTCTTCAACTTACACCACTGCAAAACCTCATTAAGTATAAATGGTCCGTCAAGAATTTGCCTATCCGCAACAAAAGCCGATTGCACCTCATTAACAATATCTCCAAGCACCACCACAAGACGATTAGCCAAAATTTTGGCAATTATTTTATAAAGGCTCCCAATAAGACTAATCGGTCTGAAATCCTTCACCATTTTTGCTTCGGGAGTCTTCGGAATCAACGCTATGAAAGATGAATTACACCCTTTTGGAATGCGACTGTAATGAAAGAAATATTTCACCGCCGCCAACACATCTTTTTCTATTAAACTCCAAAACCTTTTATAAAAACCAAATGTGAATCCATCCGGCCCCGGAGATTTATCAACACCACAATCCCAAACCGCCTTTTTAATCTCTTCATTTGACACTTCGGCTTCCAAATCCAGTTGTTGCATTGAATTCAGATGATGAGGAAACTCCATATTAAGCATCGGCCGAACAGATTTAGGTCTATCAAAACGATTCTTGAAATGATTAAGGAACTCATTTTTAACCATATTAGGATTTTCCACCCAATCTCCTTCCACCAGAACCCCTCGTATAGAAAGTTGGTTTCGTTTCTTATTAAGAATACCATGGTAATATTTTGAGTTCTCGTCGCCTTCAATTGCCCATTTGATTTTTGCTTTTTGAGACGCCTCCATTGCACACAATTTATCCACCTCTTGAATCGATTTTACAACCTCCGCACGTTTATGCAAAGTATCAGACGACGCATCTCCTTTGTCAATGATCATCTCCAAATCAGCGAGCTCCTGTTTCAGCACATGTTTTCGAGTTTTCGGACTTTGTCTCATGCCATTCCAAACACGTATCTTCTTTTTTAGATATTTCAACTTGTTCATCATGTTGATCATAGCATTAGAATTATCTACCGGAGCTTCACGCCACACCTCATTAACAAAGTTCTCAAAACCCTCCATTTCCAGCCAATAATGAAAAAACCGAAACGGAATAGGTCCATAGTCATGAGTAGATTCACGTAATAATATAGGACGGTGGTCTGATAAAAATCTATCTAGGGTGATGGCTGATAAATTAGGACACTCACTCAGTAAGCTTTCGGACATGAGGAATCTATCAAGCTTACTCATCTTTGAAGCAGATCTGTGACACCATGTAAAAGAACATCCACCAAGTGGAACCTCCTCTAAATTCGCCATTGAGATAAAAGAGTTAAAAGCATTCGCCCCATGCACGTTGAAAATAGTTCCAAATCTCTCATTTTTATTACGGACCTCATTAAAATCACCCATGATAATCACTGAACATTTCCAATTATCAATGACGTGACATAAATAATCCCATAGACTTTTCTTTTCTGACAACTCTTGCGGGGCATACACCGAAATAATAAGAAGTAATTTGCCATTAGACACCCAATTTCCTTGAATCATAACAAAATAATCTGAAACCGTTGAATTTAGTTTCAAAAATTCCTCCGTAGGGCTTCCATTCACTAAAACCGATCCCCAAGAAGATCGAAGACATTCTTGAATCCAACCACACCATTTTTCACCAAAACCAAATTTTCTTAAGACATCATCAAGGTAATCCCACCGAACAGAATCATAAGCCTTTTCAAAGTCAATTTTTAGAATAAATGAATGTTTTTTCTTCAACTTACACCACTGCAAAACCTCATTAAGTATAAATGGTCCGTCAAGAATTTGCCTATCCGCAACAAAAGCCGATTGCACCTCATTAACAATATCTCCAAGCACCACCACAAGACGATTAGCCAAAATTTTGGCAATTATTTTATAAAGGCTCCCAATAAGACTAATCGGTCTGAAATCCTTCACCATTTTTGCTTCGGGAGTCTTCGGAATCAACGCTATGAAAGATGAATTACACCCTTTTGGAATGCGACTGTAATGAAAGAAATATTTCACCGCCGCCAACACATCTTTTTCTATTAAACTCCAAAACCTTTTATAAAAACCAAATGTGAATCCATCCGGCCCCGGAGATTTATCAACACCACAATCCCAAACCGCCTTTTTAATCTCTTCATTTGACACTTCGGCTTCCAAATCCAGTTGTTGCATTGAATTCAGATGATGAGGAAACTCCATATTAAGCATCGGCCGAACAGATTTAGGTCTATCAAAACGATTCTTGAAATGATTAAGGAACTCATTTTTAACCATATTAGGATTTTCCACCCAATCTCCTTCCACCAGAACCCCTCGTATAGAAAGTTGGTTTCGTTTCTTATTAAGAATACCATGGTAATATTTTGAGTTCTCGTCGCCTTCAATTGCCCATTTGATTTTTGCTTTTTGAGACGCCTCCATTGCACACAATTTATCCACCTCTTGAATCGATTTTACAACCTCCGCACGTTTATGCAAAGTATCAGACGACGCATCTCCTTTGTCAATGATCATCTCCAAATCAGCGAGCTCCTGTTTCAGCACATGTTTTCGAGTTTTCGGACTTTGTCTCATGCCATTCCAAACACGTATCTTCTTTTTTAGATATTTCAACTTGTTCATCATGTTGATCATAGCATTAGAATTATCTACCGGAGCTTCACGCCACACCTCATTAACAAAGTTCTCAAAACCCTCCATTTCCAGCCAATAATGAAAAAACCAAAACGGAATAGGTCCATAGTCATGAGTAGATTCACGTAATAATATAGGACGGTGGTCTGATAAAAATCTATCTAGGGTGATGGCTGATAAATTAGGACACTCACTCAGTAAGCTTTCGGACATGAGGAATCTATCAAGCTTACTCATCTTTGAAGCAGATCTGTGACACCATGTAAAAGAACATCCACCAAGTGGAACCTCCTCTAAATTCGCCATTGAGATAAAAGAGTTAAAAGCATTCGCCCCATGCACGTTGAAAATAGTTTCAAATCTCTCATTTTTATTACGGACCTCATTAAAATCACCCATGATAATCACTGAACATTTCCAATTATCAATGACGTGACATAAATAATCCCATAGACTTTTCTTTTCTGACAACTCTTGCGGGGCATACACCGAAATAATAAGAAGTAATTTGCCATTAGACACCCAATTTCTTTGAATCATAACAAAATAATCTGAAACCGTTGAATTTTACATGCAAAATATTATCACATGAGAAAATTCTTATAATAATCTAACCAATAATAAAAGAAGCGTACTCATAATAATCGACCAAATGGTTGTTAAAACCGATTATAAACTTTTCACATAATTTATATGGTACAAAGTACAAACATTAATAAATACAACGTTAAAAACGTTTAGTCGTGAATATTTGTTCATGTTTTTTTTAATATGATCAATTGGTATATATGTTGATGTATCATGAAAATTATAGTTTTAGACTATGTACGTACTTGATGGTTAGATATGTTCCAGTATTATATCGTACGTTTACATAAAATTGGTTTGGATCATATATTCATTATTTTGTGATGCTATTATATATTGTGATGTTTCATAGATGTTGTTTACGGTATGACACTGACCTGTGCAGGGTCGTCTCGTGGTTTCCGGTGACCCTAGACAATAACAACAAAGAGGCCCTATTGTATTTCTATAAACTTGAATTAAATCGCTCATACATGTTTAATCTTATACGTATTTATATACAAAACTAATAAAAATGTGACCTTTTTAAATAGAGGCCCTGTGCAATCGCACCTATTGCACACCCTTCAGAGACCCTCTGGACCTGTGATCATTTATCTTTTTCTTTGTATATAAACGTTTCTTCACATACACAAACGTTATAAGAAAAAGTGTATACGGGCAATGCATG
>BQNB010077934.1:10865-29358 GCA_026074375.1 Tanacetum coccineum
TATTAAGATCATTAATTTTAGAATCACAACCAAGGGGACAATTTTGTACCTTAGGAGAAATTCCCATCATAGCAAACTCATCAGCAGCATTAGAAATATTAGATCCCATATACCTTTGCAACCTCATCAGTCTTGTTTTCTGCCGCATGATCTGACCAATTTACCATGGAATCAACAGAGACCAAGGCTTTTGGTTCGTCTGTCTTAACTTCTGTGACCTTAAAAGCAGAATACCTAGCCTTATCATCAACTGTCTTCACATTACACTCCCTAGCAAAATGTCCCAATTGAAGACATTTGTAGCATCTAACCTTCCTTCTGTCAAATCTAGCAGGCTGCTGATTGTTGTAGTTCATCTTTCGTCCTGCCTTCTTCTCAAACCTGTTAATCCTCAAAGAGAGCATAGCCATTTGCCACTTTAAGTCCATCTCTTCCATCTCCAACTGATCAACCTGGTCAAAGTCTTCATAGATCATATCTTGATCTTGTTCATTCTCAGCAACAAAAGAATGCAGAACACATTCCATTACGTTATCAGAACGACCAGAAGTCTGAGAAACTGATGGAACAATACGCTGCTGATCAGAATAAGTAGGCTTTGAGCCAGAACAAGCAGTTCCAATGAAAGCAGAATGAGTGGGAGCAGCAGCAACTTTCACACCATAACTATGACCAATTCTGACATCAAGTTCAAGTGACCTTAGTTTGTTATACAGGTCATCAAAACTTATTGACTCAAGGCCACCTCTTGTTTTTAATGCCAAAGCAACTTGCGACCACGAAGAAGGAAGGGCTCTTAGAAACTTCAGGTTGATGTCATCATTGTCTGGCCTTGCCTGCACTTGATTCAACTGACTCAGAATCTTCTGAAATCTGTCATAACCCTTATGTAGGCCTTCTTCTTCTGTCACAGAGAATTCTGCAAACTGCTGTTTAAGCATAGTCTTCTTCATCTTCTTCGATTCTTCATTCCCACCAAACCTAGCCTTGACTGCCATCCAGATATCCCTTGCATCATCATAATGATGAAAATCGGGCATATGATCTTCAGGTAGAGCCTGAAGCAACAAGGTTCTCACCTTATTTTCCCTTTGTACAGCAACATGTTCATCAAGAGAAACAGGAGGATGAACAATTGTATTTCCTTTTGCATCTTTTCCCAACCTCTTTGGGCTGTTCCCTTGCTGAACAATCCTCCAAAGATTATGATCAGCATTCTGTATCCAGTACTCCATCTTCATAGCCCATATCTCATATTTTTCCTTCTCTAGATAAGGAAATTTTGCATTGTTGGCAGAGATAGTGGCTGTTTGGAACTGTTGAAACTGTTGTGACTGGACATTATTAGGGTACTGCTGACCAGTCGGGTTGGTTTGTGCAGGATGAGTATGTTGAGTGTGAACAGCAGGTTGTGAGAAAGCAGTTTGAGTGAATGTAGGCATTGGTTGTATGGGTTCAGGCATGAAGGTATCATCTTGAGTGAATGAAGGTGAAGCAGATGGATTAGGCATGAAGGTATCATCTTGAGTGAATGAAGGTGAAGCAGATGAATTAGGGTTAGGATAAGTGAATGGTGACTGAGGAAAACAAAGTGTGTTGTGGTAATTGAGTGATTCTCTTTATCAGATGCTCTCTCCAGCTCTGATACACTTGTTAGGATCTGAAACTAGGATAGATCTACTAGCCTTTGTGGTGTATAGTACTTATGTAATCACAAGAATACTGAAAGACTCTAACAATTGTTTAGTAAAACAAACAATACAGAATAAAGAAGAACAAATATAACCAATGATCCTCTATGGATCTCTTTATTAATAATAAATTGTTTTTGTGATTTGTGAATTGGTTACAAACCCTAATGATAAAGGTTTCTTTTATAGAGAAGAAACCCTTAAATTGCTCAACAAGATTCCTAAAAACCCGTAAGAGATAAACATCAATCTCTTCCTAATATATCTCATTCCTATATTAATGAGATAATTCTAGAATATAACTATAATTCCTTAATTACATTAATCACGTCTATAAATAAGATCAGCAGATTCTATCTCTGTCAGCAGAAACGAGAACATGACCAGCAGAAACATAATCAGCAGGAACGACTTAATGCCATCAGCAAAAATGAATATCTCTAACAGCAGAAACAACACTTAGTCGTTTTTCAATTATTCCCAACAGGTTACCCGTCATATGTTTGAAGCATCCGCTATCCTTGATCCATTCATTGGGTTCCAAGTCGACTCCAAGGCATATCTCACTTGATGCATGAGCTACAAGACATGTTTCGTCTTTGACCTTCTCATCATCTTCATCACCGCTATCGCTCCAAGAACCTCCGACAAAGGCTCTTTGGTTCTTGTCTTTCGGTGGTTTTGGACATTCTCCAATAAGATGATTTGGGTCGCCTCATGTAAAACATTTTCGATCATTTTTACCGGTCTTGTCATCACGGCTTCTTTGGAACGTCTTTTTGTCGTTCCGAGGTTGTCTCACGAATCTACCTCTTCTCTTAAAGAATTTCTTGAAGTCTTTTACCGCCATGGCATACTCTTCGTCTTCACTACCGGAAGTCGAACACTCTTCATCACTAGATTCTTTCTTAGCCTTTAATGCAAGAGATTTTCTTTCAACTTTTGCTTTGACTATTTCGGAATCTTTCTTGATGATCATCTCGTGGACTTTGAGGTTCGATTAAAGCTCATCAAGAAAATAGTATGTCAAGCCTTTTGATTCTCAATGCCGTGACCTTTGCTCTCCATTTAGGATGTAGAGCCCTAAGAAACTTCCTTACGTAGTTCTTACTAGAATAACCTTCATCAAGAGCTTTAAGACTAGTAATAATAGTATTAAATCTAGCAAAGCAATTATCAAAAATCCTTCTTCGGAAATGACGAATTGTTCATATTGTTGGACCAAAAGGTCGATCTTATTATCTTTGACTTGACTATTACCTTGATGGGTGATTAACAAGGTTTTCCAAATTTCTTTTGCCGTATTACACATGAAAATTCGTTCATATTCTTTTCTAGGCAAAGCGTTGTAAATAACCATTTTGGCTTCATTATTTTTTGCAAGCCTTTTCTTAAGATCATCCGTTTGTTTTTCAAAAGGGATAACCTCATCAAGTTTGGTTTCCGGATTTTGAATAATGGGTTGAAAATCACCATTGGTAATAACATGCCAAAGATCTAGATCTTTTGATTTAACATATGTCTCGAATCTATTTTTCCAATAAATAAAACTATCGCTTTCAAAAAGTGGCGGTCTTTGCATAGATTGCCCTTCTAGATATTTGTCGGAATCCATAGATCGATCCAAGCTTTAAAATACAATATATTTTAAAAATCTTGAGTGACCTTGCTCCTGATACCAATTGTAGAAACTAGAAGGGGGGGTTGAATAGTTTTACCAGTTAATTAGCGTTTTAAAAGTTTGCTTATGAAATAGTTTGATTCGAGATGTATGTCAATCAACCAACAATATGAATCACAACTAAACTATCTAATAATGCAAGTAATAAGTAAAGAGATAAAGAAAGAAATGATCAAACCAAGACACCGAGATTTATAGTGGTTCGGCAACGAAGCACCTCTTCGTTCCTACTCCACTCCCCGAGCACTTATGTCAACAAGCTCCCTTTAGGCGGAGAAAACCGTTTACACGTCGCTTACTTTCTTTTCTGACACTAAGCTAGATGTCGAGTCCTAATCTTAGCTAGAACCAATCTAAGACTTCACTAAGTCTTCAAACACTCACAAGATCTACACTCTTGGATTGACACACAATCCAAATCACACCAATATACAATCTACACACTTGGATCTACACTTGATCCAATTAATACAACAACACAAAATAAATCTAATGGATGTTTGTGATCTTGAAGAAGAGAAGAAAGAAAGATCACTTGATAACAATTCGTATGTAGAAGAATACGAATGTTCTTCTCTTGCACTTGATTAGAAGGTGAAGAAGGGAGGAAGAAAGAATTAATCACTTGAAACAAAATCAAGATATGTTAGTGATCAAGATATGTGTTTTAGAAAGAAAGGAAGAAGAGAGAAAACTAGATCTGATAGAATTTTTGGCAAGAGGAAGTCTGATTTTGAAATGGGTGGCCCAGTATTTATAGGGGACAAAAAAGTAGCCGTTGCTGGTGGCGGTCCCGGCGGCCCCTTATATATAAGGGGGCCGCCGCCCCTATAAGGGGGCCGCCACTAGACTCCGCTCCCTTTTTGTCCTTTTGTGGTGAATGTTGTATCTGTTATGGAACCTTCCATTTTGGGGGGAAAATTTGAAATTCAAATTTTATGTTTTTAATAAAACATTTCTTTTAATTAATAAATAATTTGTTTTTATATTTTTATAAAAACATTTTTGTGGAAGTATAAGATTTAAGAAAAAATTATTTTCTTGATCACTAATCATGTTTAATGATTTGTTTATCCATACCTTAAGTGATTAATCATAGAAATAGAATTTTATGATTATTAATTTATAAACGTTTAATTTTATCGTAAACGTTTTCACATTTTGTTATTATCAAAACATTGAGAGGTCGAAAAATATAAATAACGTTTTTGGACATTATTTGTATTAACACACACTTTTGGAAACTCATAAATAAAGTTCATTCAAATTCTAAGAAGAGCATATATAGCCATATAGGACAATATATGAAGATACAACATAAGATAAGCATAACAAAACATAACATATTAAAGCATCTAATAGAAGGAAACTAGTAGATTATTCTTGAAGTTTAGGAGAGATTTTAAGGATAATTGGTAGTGATGGATGATGGGAAAAGGGTTGAGGGCCCAATGATGAGAGATTTGATTCGGTTAAGGTCATCTTTTAAGATATTGAAGATTTTACGAGTTCCCAAGCAACAGTGACAAAAGTCCGAATGAAAATTGACTTGGTCTAGACAAGGAGGATGAGTGAATGGTGAGGAGGGAGGTGAAATATTAGTTAACTCAATTGCATGTTAAATGTTGATATCAAGAAGATTTGAAAGGTGTAGGATTTCATGCAAATGGTTTTCACTATGATTTTTTTTGGACAATGTTTTTATATTTTTGGTTTTTCTTTTGTTTTTATATGATAATTATACTAATAAAAGAAAATGAAAAATATTTTTGTACTTTTTATGTTTTTTATAAAAGAAAATATTCACAGATTCAAACAAAAATTGTCAAACGTAACGATAATCGTTTTCACAGCCTCCCCGGCAGCGGCGCCAAAAATTGACTCGCGTATTCTTACTCCTTTTTACATATAAATAAATATAAATATATAACAAGGATCAAAATCCACAAAATCAATGAAACCGGAAGTAGTATAGAGTGTTTCCGGGTCGTTATGTCCCAACGAGGCTTGAATGGAAAATCGAATGACGAAATGATAATCAATGTTTGAATATGACAAGGAAATGATTGGGCAATAAACCTACTAGGCAAATGCTCACAAAGATAAACAAGGAAAATAAGCTAGAACAGACATAAAGTCTAGAAATGGTAAAAGCACTTAAAACTTTTAAACTAAGACACAATTAAACCCAAATTAACTTAAGACAAAACAAATAAGCTAGACTAACTCTGAATAAGCAAATTCAGCAAGCAATTAAACTAAGTTAAACAGGAGAAACTCAGCAGTACTAGCAACAGTACTAACAGTATTAACTATCAGTACTAACTTGGAGTTAGTACTGCTAGCTTTGAGTTAGTACTGCTAGGTTTAACAAAACACAATGAAACAAGAAAAGAGCAAATAGGCTAAAACAGATGTTTAACTACCCCTAATAAGCACTCAGGCATAAGAATAAGCAACTAGAATAAACTTAAAATGGCAAACGAGCTAAAAAGCTACAAACTGATAAACTATTAAAATTGCTTTGGAAAGGCGAATAAGCTTGAATAAGTTCTACTAAAGACAGTAAACGAAAATGGTTTAATCTACTCTAAAAAGCTAAGCAAATCTTAAATAAGCAGAGATAATAAGCTGATAAGCTAAAATGAACTAACAGTACTAACAGTCTTAATTACCAGTACTAACTTAGAGTTAGTACTGCTAGCCTTAAGTTAGTACTGCTAGCTTTAAAATCCCAAAATAGAACCTGCTGATGGCGGTCCCATATCTCCTGGCGGTCCCAAATATATTGGGGGCCGCCTATATGGGGGCCGCCCTCAGTAAAGGGTTTTTTATTTGAGTTTTTGACCTAAAAAAAAATTACAAAGGTGGAGTGGCATTTTAATTTGAAATTTAGCGAATTAAAAAAAATGCTTAAAGTACTTCGGATGAAGTATTCAAGTTGTCACGACACGGAGTGGAACACGGACTAGAATCGAAACTAGAAGAAGGAGAAGCGGACACATAAGGTTTATGGAATGTGTTCCATCATTCCTAAACCAAGACGTAGATAGTTAAACGATTCACGTTTAAGGGGTTTAGTAAGGATGTCGGCGATGTTGTCGACGGACGACAC
The DNA here is from genome assembly GCA_026074375.1 of Tanacetum coccineum. Taxonomy (NCBI): domain Eukaryota; kingdom Viridiplantae; phylum Streptophyta; class Magnoliopsida; order Asterales; family Asteraceae; genus Tanacetum; species Tanacetum coccineum. The sequence continues at coordinate 17,353 of BQNB010077934.1, forward strand.
TTTTTCGATTGAGATATGTCAGGCGGTCCCAAATATATTGAGGGGGCACCAGAGATATGGGGGCCGCCCTCAGCAATGGATTTTAGACTTAGTTTTGATGATTTTTTTACAAAGAGAAGCGACATTTTAATTTTCATTTCGCGAATTAAAAATGCTCAAAGTACTTCGGATGAAGTATTTAAGTTGTCACGACACGGAATGGAACACGGACTAGAATCAAAACTAGAAGAAAGAGAAGCGGACTCATAAGATTTATGGAATGTGTTCCATCATTCCTAAACCAAGACGTAGATAGTTAAATGATTCACATTTAAGGGGTTTAGTAAGGATGTCGGCAATATTATCAACGGACGGCACTTTTTCGATTGAGATATGTCCTTTTTGGACATTATCACGAAGAAAGTGGTGACGTATTTCGATGTGTTTAGTACGAGAATGTTGCACCGGGTTTTTGCTAAGGTCAATCGCGCCTTTGTTGTCGCACATGATGGGAACGTCGTCGAGTCGTATGTCGTAGTCGATGAGAGCTTGTTTCATCCATAGTGCTTGTTGACATGCCTTTCCGGCACTTACGTATTCGGCTTCGGTAGTGGATATAGCAAGAGCGGTTTGTTTCTTCGAGAACCAAGATGTCAAACAACATCCCACGAACGTACAAATACCGCTAGTGCTCTTTCGGTCCACATAATCTCCCGCATGATCAGAGTCGGCATATACTACGGTTTCTATGTCGGTCCCCTTAGGATACCATAATCCTAAGTGCGTAGTGCCTTTAATGTATCGGAAGATACACTTAACCGCTTCAAGGTGAGAGGTTTTGGGAGCCTCTTGGAAGCGGGCACAAAGGCAGACACTAAACATGATATCAGGCCTACTTGCCATTAGGTATAATAAACTACCTATCATGCCTCGATACTTGGTACTATCTACCGACTCACACTCTTCGTCTTTCGTGAGTTTTGTATCGGAGGACATGGGGGTTTTCATTAGTTTAGATTCTTCTAAGCCAAATTTCGTAAGCATTTCCTTAATATATTTAGATTGATTAAAGAAAATACCATCTTCCATTTGTTTTATTCGTAGTCCAAGGAAGAAGTTAAGTTCACCCATCATGCTCATCTCGAACTCATCATGCATAATTTTGGCAAATTCATCACACATGTCTTGACAAGTCGAGCAGAATATAATGTCGTCGACATTATTTGAACAATGATGAGGTTTAAACTTTTCTTCTTAGTAAAAAGAGTGTTATCTACCATTCCCATTTTATATTCATGTTTAATAAGAAAAGCTTTTAATCTATCATATCAAGCTTTGGGTGCTTGTTTTAGACCGTATAGAGCTTTCTTTAGTTTATAAACATGATCCGGTTTTTGAAAGTCAATGAATCCTGAAGGTTGTGCCACGTATACCTCCTCATTGATAAAACTGTTTAGGAATGCACTTTTACATCCATTTGGAATAGCTTAAAATCTAAAGCACAAGCATAAGCTAATAGTATCCTAATTGACTCAAGTCAACTAGGGCATAAGTTTCATCATACTATAGCCTTGAGCAACTAACCTAGCCTTATTTCAAGAAACAATATCGTTCTCGTCTAACTTATTTCTAAACACCCACTTAGTTCCTATGATTGTCATATTCCTAGGTTGTGGAAATAACTCTCAAACGTCATTAGCAATGAATTGATTTAATTCTTCTTGCATAGCGACTATCCAACTTTTATCCGCTAAGGCTTCATTCACATTCTTAGGCTTTATAGTTGATATAAAACAAAAGAAGTTACTTTGGTTTTGGGCTTGTGATCTAAGGGTTCTTTGGTTAAGGTTTCCTATGACATTTTCTAATGGATGGTTCCTAGATTCTTTAATATTGATTATTTCGTCAATCTCTAAAGTTTCATCCTCTATGTCATTTTCTAGGTTTTTCTTTTCGGTAACCTTAATTTCTTCTTCTTCATCTAAATCATCATCCACCAAGGGTAATGTCTTAGAGGGTGGAGGAGTTTCATCGAATGTCATGTTGAGTGATTCTTAGACTTTCCTAGTATGTTTGTTAAGGATGATGTAGGCTTTACTATTTTGCGAGTAACCTAAAAAGATACCTTCGTATGACTTTGGGTCAAACTTTGTAAGGCAGTCTTTAGTGTTTAAAATGAAGCACTTTCTTCCAAACACTCTAAAGTAATCTAGAGTAGGTTTCCTACCTTTTAAGAGTTCGTAAGGTGTTTTTCCTAAGATGACTCTAATTAGGATTCGGTTGAGAATGTATGTTGAAGTGCCTACTGCGTTACACTAAAACTTTTATGGTAACGATTGCTCATTCAACACAGTCCTACTCATTTCTTGAAGTGTCCTATTTTTCCTTTTAACCACGCCATTTGATTGAGGGGTGCAAGGAGCTGAGAAGTTATGTGTAATTTCATTGGCATTACAAAACTCTCCAAATTGCACCTCATTATCAAATTCCCTACCGTGGTCGGTTCTTATTGACACTATTGTACATCCTAATTGGTTTTGAATTTTCTTACTAAATATTTTGAATTGATCGAAAGCTTCGGTTTTGTCCTTAAGGAATCTAGTCCAAGTATACCTAGAGTTGTCATCTACTATGACTAAGGTGTAGCGGTTTCCTCCGTAACTCCGTACGACGGATGGACCGAAGAGATCCATATAAAGGAGTTCTAAGTATCTAGTCGTTAAGACTATATTCTTAGCCTTATGACTAACGTGAGCTTGTTTTCCAATTTTGCAAGAATCACAGAAGTGTTGATCAAATTAAGCTTAGCTAAGTTTCTAACTAATTACTTAGATGCTAACGATTGAATGAGACGCATATTTGCGTGACCTAATCTTCTATGCCACAACATGGAATTCTCATCAATCGTTGCTAGACAAATTTGGTCTTTAGGCTTATTTCCTAATTTCATCACATATAAGCCTTTCTTCCTAATACCTCTACCTATGACCTTACCATCCTTAGTGATTTCACTATCATGTTCATAGAAAGTTACTATACACTTATTATCACATATGTCATATACTTAACAAGTTAAATCTTAAGTTATCTACATGTTCTACATTATATATTTTGAGAGAGTCATTCGAAATCGTACCTTTGTCAATGATGTTACCGTGAAGATTGCTACCAAAAATAACATTACCTCTGTTGTATGCCTTGCAGCTTGAGAAGAGCTTTCGGTTACCCGTCATGTGTTTGGAGCATCCGCTATCCTTTATCCACTCATCGGGTTCCAAATCAACTCCAAGGCATATCTATTTATATAAGGCAACACCTCAAACATTTGGTCCCCAATATCTCATGGGTCTAAAGTTGTTAGTGCTGAACATCCCTTGCATTTGATGCAATTGGTTGGGATGTGGGAATGGAAGACGCGTTTTCCATGACATGTAATTTTGATGTTGGAAATTGTTCCAAGTTATAGGAAAGCCACGAGGTTGATTTTGTTGACCAAGGTTTCTTTTTGGTTGCGATGGTTTTGGACGAGAATAGTTATTGATGACTCTTCTAGGTGGTGGAGTTTTTGATCTAAAATTAGGTTTTGAAAATCCAACTCCGGGTTTTTACAATGGCTTATAAAATTGTTTAACTTCATTATCACTAGCAATGGGAACTTTGACATTGTTTACTATTATGTGTTTTGGTCTAGGACCCAAAATAAATTTTTGAAAAGACACACTTTTCTAGATCCAGGTGTAACCACTGGTGGCGGTCCCATAATTGCTTTGGGGGCCGCCTGCGTACTAAAGGGGCCGCCCATGTTTATGGGACCTCCATCAGAGGATGCCTTTTTCTGAGCTTTCATAAATTTTATTTCCTTAGTTCAACTAGATGAAGCTTCAAATGAATTAACCCCTAAACCTAACTTATCACCGGAGGGTTTTTGATTACTTAACATTTCATTTAAGCAATGTGTGCTCTTTTCAAACTTGGTTAGTTTAAGAGCTTCCTCTTTAAGCTTTTCATTTTCAATTTTAAGCATATGACATTTTACACATTCGAGATCAACTCCCTTGTTTTTCTCGAGTGTAGACACTTTTTCTTTTAGAGTACTAAGTTCTTTTTCTAAACTATTTCTTGTGGCTTTTAAGCTTTTGTTTTTAGTGATTATCTTTAAGCTCATTTTGCATAGTTTATCATATTCACTATCTAATACTAAGTCATCTATTGACGAGTTTTCATCACTAAAGTAAGAGGATTCAGAACATACCTCACTTGATGCTTGAGCTACGAGACACGTTTCATTTTTGACCTTTTTATCATCTTCTTCACCGCTATCACTCCAAGAACCTCTGACAAAAGCTCTTTGGTTCTTGTCTTTTAGTGGTTTTGGACATTCTCCAATAAGATGATTTGGGTCGCCGCATATAAAGCATTTTCTATCACTTTTACCGTTCTTGTCATCATGGCTTCTTTGGAATGTCTTTTTGTTGTTCTGAGGTTGTCTCATGAATCTACCTCTTCTCTTAAAGAACTTTTTGAAGTCTCTTACCGCCATGGCGTACTCTTCGTCTCCACTTCCAGAAGTCGATCACTCTTCATCACTAGATTCTTTCTTAGCCTGTAAAGCAAGAGATTTCCTTTCGACCTTTGCTTTGACTATTTCAGAATCTTTCTTGATGATCATTTCGTGAACTTTGAGGTTCTCGATAAGTTCATCATGAGATAGTGACGTTAAGTCTTTCGACTCTTAAATCGCCGTGACCTTTGCTCTCCATTTAGGAAGTAGACCCCTAAGAAACTTCCTAACATAATTCTTGCTAGAATAGCATTCATCAAGAGCTTTTAGACTAGTAATAATAGTGTTAAATTTAGCAAAAGCACTATCTATAGATTCATCTTCGGAAATGGCGAATTGTTCATATTTTTAACCAAAAGGTCGATCTTGTTATCTTTGACTTGATTATTACCTTGATGGGTGATTAACAAAGTTTTCCAAATTTCTTTTGCCGTGTTACACATGAAAATTCTTTCATACTCTTTTCTAGGCAAAGCGTTATAAATAACCATTTTAGCTTCGTTACTTTTCGCAAGTCTCTTTTTAAGATCATCTCTTTGTTTTTCAAAAGGGATAACCTCATCTAATTTGGTTTCCGGATTTTTTTGAATAGGTTGAAAATCACCGTTGGTAATAACATGCCAAAGATCAAGATCGTTTGATTTAACATATGTGTCAAATCTATTTTTCCAATAATTAAAACTATCACTTTCAAAAAGTGGCGGTCTTTGCATAGATTGACCTTCTAGATATTTGTCAAAATCCATTAATCGATCCAAGCTTTAAAATACAGTATATTTTAAAAATCTTAAGTGACCTTGGCTTCTGATTCCAATTGTAGAAACTAGAAGGGGGAGGGGGGGGGATAAGTTCATTTATGTTTTAAAAAGTGTGCTTTTCAAAGTATTAGATTTCTGAGTTGTATGTTTAACCAATTAACAATAGAGCAACAATGTAACATCTAAACTAAGCTAAATAACATATGACATTTAATATGGAAGAGATAAGGAAAGAACAATCAAACCAAGACGCCAGATGTATATAGTGGTTTGCTATGGAAGCACCTTATTCGCACTACTCCACGCCCCGAGTTCTTGATCGAGATTTCACTATGTCAACAAGCTCCCTTTAGGCGAAGAAAACAGTTTACACGTCGCTTACTTTGTTTTTCGACACTAAGTTAAATTGTGAGTCCTAATCTTAGCTAGAACCAATCTACCACTTCACAATCACTACACAATCACAAGATCTACACTATCAGATTTATACACTGTCTGAATCACACAAATACACAAGATAATTACAATACAGATTTGATACTTAGAAGAAAAGAGTAGAGATCATAAAATAACAATCGTTTCTTGGCGAATACGAGTGCTTCTCTTGCACTTGAACGAGAAAGAAGAGATGGAAAAAAAGATTAGATCACTTAAAACTAAGATACTAGAATGTTCAATGATCAAGAGATTTAGAGAGAGAAAGAAGATTTTAGAGAGAGAAAGTTATCTAAAAATTTCATGCTAATAGGTCTATTTTTCTATAGGGAATGGAGCAGTATTTATAAGCAAAAAAACCCAACGGTCACTAAGGGCGGTCCCGGCGGTCCCAGATATATTTAGGCGCCGCTAGGCCTATAAGGGGGCCGCCCAGTAGACTACGCCTCTCTTTTGTTCTTTTTTGTAATGAAGGTTTGTATCTAGTATATAACCTTCTATTATCCTTGGGGGAGAAAAATTTGAATTTCAAATTCTAATTTTTTTAATAAATCTTTTCTTTAATTAGAATTTTTTTGTTATAATTAACTTTGTGAAATTTTTTGTATAAAATGTTTATGGATAAGAGAACATTATTTGTTGATCATAATCATTTCTTAATGAATTTGTTTATTATACTTAAGTGCATACTATATCTTAGAATGGAATTTTTCAATTAATAATTTGTAATGTTTAATTTTATCGTAATCGTTTTTACATTTTGTTATTATCAAAACGTTGAGAGGTCAAAAAATATAAATAACGTTTTTAGACATTATTTGTATTAACACAATAAAATGACCGACTAACAACTTTATCAAAAATAACTACTTTGGAGGGAGAACTTGAACCAAAAAGACTTTTATTCTGAAAACTCCACACAAGCCACCACATTATGTATAGAACGCCTTCCAAGATAACTCTACGATTAGAATGCATCTTAAGGTTTAACAACTTATCTAACCATTCCTCATACGATGAAAACTCTGAGTAACATACATCCCACCATGAAACAATCTTACGATAGAGATCACGCAGCATAGAACAAGCAAAGAAAATGTGATTTGTAGATTCAACTTCCTTATTGCACATCGGACATAAAATGGATTAGAGATCCAAACCTCTTCTAGAAAGGTTAATCCGATTAAGGAGATAATCAAACCTTACTTCCAAACCATAATATTTATTTTTATCGGAACCGCTTTAACACAATGAGTTATAGAAGAATTACCTACTATCTGATGATCGTCTATATACTTTCTCACCGAAGCAACAGAAAAATCCCCCGAACCTACAATAGACCATGACAATCTGTCATGAATCATAGGCAGCTACTAAATTTTGTTTACTATTCATTTTTAAAATACCCTTTCTCGACTATAAATAATCCATAGTAAAATGATAAGTGTAAAAATATTTGAGCTGAAATACTTAAGAGCTTATTTAAATCAGAAAAATCCAATATGAATGTTTCAAAAATATTATTTTTTTCACTGACAATTTAACATAGAGAATTCCTAAACGACTCTTCACGCTCAAACCTAGACAGCTTGTTTCCAAACGTTTGTTTTGGCCCGACTAAATAGCAAAGAAGAAAACCCATCATTTCTTGTAGAAATCCAAATATGCATGCTAGTATGCTACTATGCAAATTTCACCATGTGTTTGATTTTAAATAACCATCATGAAAATTTACATGAACAGAAATTCTTTCACGATCCAATAAATAAATCCTCTTAATTTGATTTTTTTATGAAACTAAAAAAACTCAGAAAAACTACAAGGACTAATCTTGCCTATCATATATTCTGTTTTGTAGTGTGCTTTGGTTTTGTGTAAGAATTAGCAGCTTGGTGATTCCTGGAGGACTTGAAGTGTCAAGCAGCTAAAAATATTTTGGAGCAGCTATTTAAAGTTGCATCGAGTCTTAGCCTCATAACACTACTCACTATTTTCTCTCTATTATCTCTTTGCTTCTCTTTCTAAAAGATTGTAACCCTAATTTTGATCTTGATTTCTGCTATTGTAATAGAACTATTGATAAGATACTCAATAGAGTCATACCAGATTAGTTGGGGTGACTTGTGATTTACAGATTGAGATGAGTCCTTTTGATCTCTTGGGTTTGTAATATTGTTGTGGTTGTTAATCTTGAATTAAGATTCAAGATTTGTTAGTGTTGGTTTTAATAAATTTTATGTGGTATTAGTCAGAGCAAGGTCATCTTCTTGCTTTGTGTCGATTTTGAAAAATTAGGGTTTTCTTAAGTTTTGGGTTTTTTTTTGTTTTCTAAACGTTCTTGGTCAATTGACTGTTGTTAGGTTATAAATCTGGTGTTATTCTTTTTAATTTGATTTTTTTAGAAAACCCTCAATTTTTGCAAAAATTAGGGTTTGGTAATTTTGGGGCTTCTGTTCTTAAGAGGCTTCTGGTGATCAATTAACTCTTGTTTTTTTAGGTAAAGGGTTACCCCCGTAAAGTATATTAAAACCGAAAATGTTAAGTACAAATGGAATGTGGCTGAAGTACCACATTAACCTCAAGCTAAACAGCTTGATAAATACCTAAAACTAGTGCTTATGACATGCCATAAACACTTACAACTCTAGACACAAAATAATTGCAGCTAGAACAAATGACTCAACTGAACAAGCTAACCAGCAGTAGCTATGAAATAAGAACTTCCATCGGTTTTTGTATTAGAAAATAAGTTAGCCGATTCATCATGCACAATTTCAACATCTTCGTCTTCATCTTCTTCATCATCATTCAAAGCCGAAAAAGAATTAGACGTGGATATATTACTTTCTTAGAAGATGTCGATTTAGATGCATCACCCACATTAGTTGTATCACCCACATTAGTTGTTCCCTTCTTAGGAGCAACAACATAGATGCCGATTTAGATGCATCACCCACATTAGTTGTTCCCTTCTTAGGTGCGCTTGTAGTCGCCTTTGGCTCATATCTAACACTTTGTTTAACCGAAGGACCAACAAACTGACCACCATTAGTAGACTTGGATTTAACTTTCCTCTTCTTTTTTTACCCACCATTTGGAAACCATCATTCGATTTCACAACAGTAGGAGCAACAACAGTAGAAGTAGTAACAATAGGAAGACTCACCACCTTAATACGGTAATGGTCATGAACATGACCAAATATCTTACATATATCACACCTGGGCGGCTTCCATTCATACTCAACACGGGTGGTTTCTTTGGTGAACCAATCCCCAGTAAGTGAAGGAATACCAATAGTAACAACATCCACAAGATCAGCTTCCAAATTTACCTCAATTAAGCACGGAGCAAAACTACTCCTACCCCATGAGTCCTTACACATGGAACTTGTGTATGAATCAAGCATAACAAGTTTGTCAATGAACGTAGCAATTAAACTAATACCATCCTCTTTAAAAACTTAAATAGGAACATCATGCAATTTAACCCATATCAGAATGCGAGTTAATTCTTCTTTAAGCAATCTATTATCCATCGACCATTTCTTGAGAAAGATCGGAGAATTACGTATCAACCAAGGACCACCCTCCAAAACAGCTTCTAAACCAGCCTGTGAATCAAATTTAAAGAAAAAGAAGCCTTTGGAATTCATCATAATCCTTCTCAGCCCATGTTTCGCCTAGTGTTTTCTAGCATAATAATCAACAACCAGAAATGCCATTCTCTTTCCAATAAAATAACCATATAAAGTGTGTTCCAAACGAGTACTAATCTTTTTGACAACTTTACGATGAATAGAGATGTTAACACCACCATCAAAAATTGGATACCAACCACCAAGGAAATGTTAGAGCTAACTTTTGGTTTTGGTCATTAGCGCTTGCACCGCAACACCACATTAGGATGTTGACTTAGTAGACTTTAGGACACCAACGGATCAGAAGGAGCTCAGCTTCGTCCACCCTCCACAGAAAGCATCCCAGTGTATCGCCTGAATGGTATGCCAAAAAACCTCCTACGCTTTTCTCTAGAGTCAATTCCAAACAACATGGGTATATTACCAATTTGATGCCCTTGGTGAAGTCATCAACATCCTTATAAGATTTAAGGGACGCATCAAATAACTCAGCAACAACATCATGATTTGGAATGTTAGGAGCATTAACATCAGAAACCATAATATCTGTATTAGAATCTGGATCAAGTTTATTCAATCGCTCAGGCACACCACGTAGCAATGCCTCCCCTTCAGCGGCATCACTTCATAGAAGTTCCTCATCATCAGTTGTCACCCCCTCTTATCCATAAGTAGACCCCAATCAATCAAAACAATGAAAACCCTAGGTAAACAACAATCTAACATAGAAACAAGAAGATCAATAATGCCTAGACTTCAGTAGCGATTGCCCTAAAATCAATTAGGGCTAGGAATTATAAGCACATAACTAACCAATATTCATGATTGTTGATCGCAGAATTGAGATAAAAAACCTAAAACCCTAAAGTCGACAAAACCTTAAAACAAAAGATTCAGAATAACGATACAAAAACAAGATAATAACTATGTTAAAACCAGGATTAATCAAATATTAAAAGTGTTAAAACACAGTAAAGATCTACGTTTGAGGATCATAAATCAGAGTTTACATTGAATAAGGTAGTCGCCTAGAGAGAAAATTGATTTTTTAGGAGAGGGTTTTATCTAACTATCAATTAACTATTGTTAATTGGTTGATTGTTGTTTATTTTGGAAGTGTTTGGGGAAAATCCTAATTTTTAAGAAATTAAGGTTTGGTGGGTATTGATCTTAAGGATTAAAGATTATGGGTTATTGTAGCTCTTTATCAAAGGGTTACAAGAGTGAATTCTACTGCTTTATTGCTGGTTTGCGTGCACTACAACACCTCCCACGCTCTCTCTTAATCTTTTCTTATTATTTTCACTTGATTGATTTTGAATTAGTCTCTCTACGCTTGACCTACCACTCTAAGTGGCAAGGAAGTATGGGAACTTTTTGACTAGTTTTTTGGTGTGATCTTTATTTCTTGCTTTTGTCATATATGTTTGATTGTTTCATTTATTTGTTTATCATCATGTTTGTGCATGGTTATACTGATGATGAGTATGAGAACTTTATTCATCCTGATGCTGATAATGTAACCTTAACTGGTAAATTAGATGTTAGTCATCATTTGCATTTGCTAACTATTGATTCTTCTACACTTACTGTTGTATCTATCAAGTTAAAAGGAACTGAGAATTATAATGTGTAGTCTTGTGCTATGATTCTTGCTTTAGAGGGTAGGAATAAGACTGGGTTTATTGATAATACTTGTAGAAGGTCTAATACTGATGAGGTTCTGGGTAGACAATGGGATAGAGTTAATGCTATTATTTTGGGTTGGATTTTAAACTGTATTTTCTAGGAATTTTTTCTACGTTAATTTTTTTTAAAAGAGCCTTTGAAGTATGGAATGAATTAAAAGATATTTTTGACAGGGTTGATGGTTTTGTTACTTTTAACTTAGACCATAAAATTAACTTTTTATCTCAAAATGATGCTCCTATTGTTGAGTGTTTTAAGAAGTTGAGTACACTTTAAAAGCAGTTTGATGCTTTGGTTTCGTTACCTAGGTGTACATGTCATGCTGCTAAGGACTTTATAAAACATAATCAACTTTTAAAATTAATACAGTTCTTAATGGGATTAGATGATTCTTATATGCAATTGAGAAGTAATATCTTAGCTAGAGAACCTAGACCTGATGTTAAGGGAAAATATGTTCTTATCTCTAGTGAGGATTCTCACAGATCTATGGTCACTGGTTCAGGTGTTGGAACCTCTTAGAGGTCTCGGTCTTCTGTGTTTAACTCCAGTGTCACTAACAGAGGAAATTCTCAAAGGTCCCAAACCTTTGGTAATCCCTCTAGACCTCATAATGTGCCCAGACCTAACAATAATGGGAATAAAAGGGCTATTGGTGGTCCTACCTTAATTTGTGAGCATTATGGGTTTAATGGACATACCATTGATAGGTGTTTTAAGCTGATTGGATACACTGCTGATTTTGAAAAAGGAACAATTCTACCAATAATTCTTCTAATAACAATCAAAATGCTCAAAATTTAATAGTAGATTTATGAATAGCAATAGTTCTATTGGCTCTAGTCTCGCTTCTACTTTCTCTGATAAGCAGATTTCAAAACTCATTTCTTTAATTAAGGAAAATTCAGTTAATGATGTTGGTAAAGGGGTGCATGCCAATATGA
>BQNB010077935.1:0-30691 GCA_026074375.1 Tanacetum coccineum
TAAGGAAACTAACAGGAAATAGTGTGAATACTAAGTTTGCAAAGCCATCACCCTCGGGAAAACCGGAAGGACAATCACTCAAACACCGATCCGTTGTTAGACAACCGACTGCGTTTAAGTCTGAAAGACCTAGAATCTCAAAACCAAGGTTAGCCTCCCAAGCTGATGTGAACAACGACTTGTAAAAACCAGTCACAACACATCATTTTCCTAAGCGAAGAGAATGTGCCCCTGCAAAACCTCATTACATGATTGCAACTAGCTCATCTAGGTATAGCTCAAACGACATTGTTCATAATCACTACCTAGAGGAGGCTAAGAAAAAGACACAAGAACACTTTAGGATCCCTAGAAATTTTTCTGACACCAAACATTTTGTTTGCTCGACATGTCAGAAATGTGTCTTAATGCCAATCATGACGCTTGTGTAACAAAATTCCTGAAAGAAGTCAACTCGCGTGCTAAGGTTCCATCCAATAAGACAACAAACAGAAAAAAAACCCGCAGAGCAAATAAGGGATGCAACGAAACTAAAAAGACAGATCCCAAAAGGACATAGGTTTTCAATCAAAAAGACTACCACTATGCATGAGAAAACAACAAGTCCTAGATCTTGTCTTAGGTGGCAACCAACGGGTAGAATTCTCAAGACTGTTTGTCTTAGATGGGTTCCAACAGGAAAGACATTCGCCTCTAGCACAACAAAGGTTGAAAGTGAACCCCCAAATGGTTCAAATGCAGATATCCCTAACCAATGTGAAAGCGAACAAGCTCTTAATGTCAGTGCATGTACTCTCTTAAGTACAGGTACATCATTCAATCCTACAGATGAAGGACTCAGAGTTTGGTTGCAAAAAAGAAAGATATCTCAGAAAACAGGGCTTCAAGGAATTTTGATCTGATGATCACAAAATAACGTTTGATCACAACAAATCAAGCCTAGGTCTTCATGGCAAAGACGTTTGATCGCAGCAGATCAAGCCTCGGTCTTCATGGCGATGATGTCTGCTCACATCAGTTCAGGCCTCGTTCTTCATCAAATGACTTTTGATCATAACCGTTCAGAACTCGGAATTCACTAGTTACTTAAGGTACTAAAGGTGTCAGTCTATGACAACTCTGACCCGTGCCCCAAGACAAAATGTTGTTACCTTCAGCAGAAAGGACAGATTTGTCACAACAAGGTTAGAATTTCTCTTCAGTCTTTATCTTGAAGAAATACTACAATCCAACACACGATCAAGCTGAGGAAAACAACAATGATCAGCACCGTATGCCACATTTCAAGAAGTTGAATTTATCATATCCTTTTTGTACCTCGGGTACATGAAATTGGTGAGTCTTACCTCACGCGACATTGATAATAACGATGTGCATCATTTCAACCACAAAGTCATGATTACGATGGACCATGGAGAGAGATCATCAATTAGATACAAGGTTCGTGGAAATCCACTTGCAGTTTAGTTTAAACAAGATGACAACTTGCTACAGATCCTAAAATGTGTATGTTCGCACTCACGATGAGTATTGTTGAACCGACGAACATTAAGGAGGCAATGGCGGATTCTGCATGGATCGAAGCAATGCAGGATGAACTTCATCAGTTCGACAGACTAAAGGTCTGGGAACTCGTCGACAAACCATTTGGCAAGATGGTTATTAAGCTAAAGTGGTTATAGAAGAACAAAAAGGATGGAGACAATACTATAATTCGCAATAAAGCACGACTTGTTGCTAAGGGTTATGCTTAGTAGAGGGTATGATTCGAAGTTCATTTGCACCAGTTGCTCGCTTGGAAGCTGTTCGGATTTTCGTTTCCTACGCAGCACATAAGTTTTTCCAATATATCAGATGGACATGAAATGACATTTCTTAAACTGTAATGATAATATGATGATGATGATTTCATGTAATATGTTGGTGTTATAAATATAAAATATAATGAAAAATGTTAATTGTTGAATATGTGAAAATATACACTTGTTTGTTGATGGTGAATTGATAATGTTGTTTGTTTTGATGTGAGAAAAAAATTAAAATGATGTAAAATAAATTTTGGTTATTTATTCGTGGTAATAAATGATGCTGAATGAATGTGTATGAATGTAATGGTTGATTAAATGGATGATGAATTGCATTTGTATGTGATAATTATTGGATGAATTATGGTAAATGTGTTGGTCCACTGAAGGTGGAGGTTTATGTTGCTCAGCCAGACAGGGGTTCGTTGATCCAGAACATCCAGAAAATAGTCTACCTTCTGAGGAAAGCTTTGGTATTGATTAAAAAAGCTCCAATGAGCTGGGTATGATGAACTGTCCAACTTCTGATGTCAAAAGAGGGTAGTCAAACCAGTATGGGATTATGGCAAAAGGGTAAATCACCAAAACTTTTCAAAAAATTTGAAATACCCTCATGCAAAAAGGACCTTTAACCCATCAGCAGTACTAACCAGAGCAGGTTTAGTTAATACTGATAGATCAAATGTTAGTACTGCTAGGTCTATTAGTACTGTTAGGCCTGTTTATACTGTTAGGCCTGTTAGTACTGCTAGGCCATTGGCCTCAAAAATAGCACAATCTAATAGTGTTATTAGACCAAATCACCCAAGATTGGACATTGTAAGACCAAAAGCCTCAAACTCACCAATCAAGAGGTCTTACTTCACCCAACCAGTTTATAGACCCAAAGACTTAAAACCTGATGTGAAAACTTTTGGGGTTAAAAACATGACTACTGTTGGGACAAGGGCAGTAGTTAGTAAGGGTAAGGTGGAAAATGTCCTTAAGAAGGCTAAATGGGTATGGAGGCCAAAGATGAATTACCAGGATCATGTGTACAAATATAATGGCTCTTACATGCTCAAGAAGTTTGAGTATGTAGACCCAAAAGGGATTTCCAAGTCAGTATTGACTTGGATCCCTAAGAGATACTAATTCTCTTACCTTTTGTGCAGGGCAATCCAGAGATCTTGTTACAGGATCATGCAGTGGTGGATAGTGGTTGCTCTAGCCATATGACTGGCAACAAAGCTTATCTTTCAGACTATGAAGATTTCAATGGAGGCTTTGTGGCTTTTGGAAGTGATCCCAAAGGAGGTAAAATAACGGGTAAAGGTAAAATCAAAACTGCTAATTTAGACTTTGATGATGTTTACTTTGTAGATGAACTTAAGTTTAATCTTTTCTCTATCTCACAAATATATGACAAGAAAAATAGTATTTTTTTTACTGAGTCTGAATGCCTTATCTTGTCTCCTAGCTTTAAGCTTATTGATGAAAGTCAAGTTGTTCTTAGAGCTCCTAGAAAAGATGATGTGTATAGCTTGGATTTAAAGAACATTGTTCCTTCTGGAGGTGTAACTTGTTTATATGAAAATGCAACAGCAGATGAGTCTAAATTATGGCACAGGAGATTAGGTCATGTAAATTTCAAAAATATAAATAAACTTGTTAAAGGTCACCTAGTTAGAGGTTTACCTTCAAAAGTTTTTATGAATGACCACACTTGTGTTGCCTGCAAGAAAGGTAAGCAACACAAGACCTCCTGTAAGGCCAAGTTAGAAAGAATCATCAGAAAGCCCCTAGAATTACTTCATATGGACTTATTTGGATATGTCTCTGTAGAAAGTATTAACAAGAAAAGGTACTGCTTGGTTGTGACTGATGATTTCAGCAGATTTAGTTGGGTATTTTTCTTAGCTACCAAGGATGAAACATCTGAAATCCTTTGTAATCTTATCATAGGCTTAGAAAACCAATTGAGTCATAATGTTAAAATCATTAGATGTGATAATGGGACAGAGTTTAAGAACCATGCTATGAATGAATTCTGTGTTAAGAAAGGAATCAACAGGGAGTTTAGTGTAGCTAGAACTCCACAGCAAAATGGTGTTGCAGAAAGGAAAAACAGGACCCTAATTGAGGCAGCTAGAACTATGTTAGCAGATTCACTTTTACCTATCCTATTTTGGACAGAGGCAGTTAATAATGCTTGCTATGTACTGAATAGGGTATTAGTGACCAAACCTTAAAATAAGATACCTTATGAACTATTAATAGGTAAATCACCTAGTATTAGTTTTATGAGACATTTTGGGTGCCCCTTGACTATTTTGAACACCTTAGATACCTTGGGCAAATTTAATAGGAAATCTGATGAAGGTTATTTGCTTGGATACTCTACCTCCAGTAAAGCTTTTAGAGTATACAAAAAAAGAACCAAAAGGGTTGAAGAGAATCTGCACATCAATTTTCTTGAAGATCAACCAAATGTGACAGGAACTGGTCCTAATTGGATGTTTGATCTTGTTTTTCTCACTAATTTAATGAACTATATTCTAGTTAGTGTAGAAAATCAAGTTCATGTAGATGCAGGTACACAAGATTATTATGTTGCAGGTTCATCAGGAAAAGATAAAGGACCTACTCAGGATTACATACTGCTTCTACTACAACCCCATAGGACAAGAATTCCAGTAGAAGATGTTCCTCCAGCTGCACATGAAAAACCTTCTAAAAGTTCTCCTAAAGAAAATGATGTACAAAATTCAGAAGATGCTGCTAACAAGGAAAGTGAACAAGACTTGCAAGATGAACTTGAGAAAATGGTTACTCAAGAATTGGCTGCTAAAGCTATGGATGATGTTTCAAGACAAGCCTTTGAAGAAGAAAAGAGGAGAATTGCATCTCAAACGAAGGCAGCTCAAGCTATAGGTACTAACAAACTTAGTACTGATAGGCCATCTGTTAGTACTGATAGGCCATCTGTTAGTACTGATAGGCCATCTGTTAGTACTAATATGCCATTTGTTAGTACCGATAGGTCTAACACACCATATGTTAGTGCTGCTAGTACTTCCACAAGTGCAAATGCTGGTGAATCATTATTTGTCTATCTTGGAGGAAAAATACCTATTGATGCATCTACTCTCCCTAATGCTGATTTACCCATTGATCCAAATATGCCTGACTTGGAAGATGCTTCTGATACTCTTCCAAATGATGGAATATTCAATGAAGCTTATGATGATGATGAAGATGTGGTGAAGTGGCTGATTTCAACAACATGGATAACACCATTGCTGTCAGTCCTAATCCCACACTCGAATTCATAAGGATCATCCAAAAGGACAAATTCTAGGAGATCCCACATCAGCAGTTCAAACAAGAGGGAAGATTCAAAAGGCTTCTTCAGCACAACAAGCCTTGGTAAGTTACATTCACAAATAGAACAGAACAAATCACAAAGATCATCATACCTGTTTGTTTGCATGTTTTCTCTCTCAAGAAGAACCCAAGACTATCTCACAAGCCTTACAAGATGAAAGTTGGGTTGAAGCAATGCAAGAGGAATTGCTTCAGTTCAAACTACAGAAGGTTTGGGTACTTGTTGATTTGCCATATGGGAAAAAGGTAATTGGCACAAAGTGGGTCTTCAGGAATAAGAGGGATGAGAGAAGTATTGTTGTGAAAAACAAAGCACGGCTTGTAGCATAAGGGTTTAGACAGGAGGAAGGTATAGATTATGATGAGGTTTTTGCACCTGTTGCCAGAATTGAGGCAATTAGGTTATTTTTAGCCTTTGCATCATACATGGGATTTACTGTCTACCAAATGGATGTTAAAAGTGTATTTCTCTATGGCACTATTGAAGAAGAGGTGTATGTTCATCAACCTCCAGGCTTTGTTGATCCTGCTCTTCTAAACAAAGTCTATAAGGTGATCAAAGCTCTTTATGGTCTACATCAAGCTCCTAGAGCTTGGTATGAGACACTTTCTTCTTTTCTGATGGAAAATGGTTTCAGAAGAGGTACCATAGACAAAACATTGTTTATCAAGAAGAAAAAGAGTGACATTATGTTAGTCCAAGTGTATGTGGATGACATTATTTTTGGTTCTACAAAGAAGTCTATGTGTATAGAGTTTGAAGAATGTATGCACAAAATATTCCAGATGAGTTCCATGGGTGAACTCACATTCTTCTTGGGACTTCAAGTGAAGCAACAACCTGATAGAATCTTTATTAGTCAGGATAAGTATGTAGCTAACATCTTAAAGAAGTTTGATTTTTTGTCCACCAGAACAGCTACTACTCCTATTAAGTCTAATAAACCACTGGTCAAGGATGAAGATGGTGTAGATGTATATGTCCATGTCTACAGGTCTATGATTGGCTCTCTAATGTATTTGACTGCATCAAGGCCAGACATCATATTTGCTGTTTGTGCCTGTGCTAGATTTCAAGTCACTCCAAAAGCCTCACACTTAAATGCAGTAAAAAGGATTTTTAGGTACCTCAAATATCAACCCAAATTAGGTTTATGGTATCTTAGGGATTCACCTTTTGAACTTGAAGCTTATTCAGATAGTGATTATGAAGGAGCCAGCCTTGACAGAAAATCAACAACAGGTGGATGTCAATTTCTTGGAAGAAGATTGATATCTTGGCAATGCAAGAAGCAGATTATTGTGGCAAATTCTACTATTGAGGCAGAATATGTTGCAACTGCTAACTGTTGTGGGCAAGTATTATAGATACAGAATCAGATGATGGATTATGGTTTCAATTTATAAACACCAAAATCCATATTGATAATGAAAGCACTATAAGTGTTATCAAGAATCCTGTTGCTCATTCAAGGACCAAGCATATTGAGATTCGTTTCCATTTTATAAGAGATTGTTTTGAGAAAAGACTGATAGAGGTTATCAAGATTCACACAGATTCTAATGTTGCAGACCTTCTCACCAAAGGATTTGATGTCACAAGATTTAACTTTTTGGTGGTTAGCATTGGATTATTAAATTTGTAGCTACAATTGAGGGTGGGCAAGATGATTTGGTGTACAGTTTGTATAGAATGTTATGTGAGCAGACAGATTCTGCCAATGGTGATGTTTTCATTCAGTTCTTTAGGTTCTAGAGAGTCATTAGAGAGAGATATGGATGGTACTGAAGAATTTTTGTTGACAAACTTGTTCGATTTTTGGTTAACAAAAGTTTGTACCGACATGCTTAAAGTTAGTACCGACAGGCAAAGTTTGTACCGCTATAAAGCCGTTAGCGAAAATACCGGTAGGGGTCTAAAGTGTAATTTTTGGCGGTTTCTTCGCCATTGGGGATGCTACTACTATAAATACCTATCTTAATTACACGATTGATCCTTCTTCCCTCTCTTAATCGCTTTCAATTAACAAACCCTAATCATTCATCACCGACGATTACCAAAATCAAATATACGATGGCTACTTTGGAATTCTGTCCTAAGCAAAATATGGTGGCCTATTTGGAAAAGACGGATGGGAATACAGAGTTTCATCAGATTATGGACTTTGTCACACGCAGTTTAATTTATTATACACTCACTGTAAGACCCATAGTCTCAACTTCGTTAGTTGAACGGTTTTGGACGACTGCTAAGTCTAGAACAGTCAACAACATTAGTTATATAGATGCCACAGTTGCTGGCAAGCCTGTGACTATCTCAGAGGCATCAATAAGAAGTGATCTTCTTTTTGATGATGCTGATGGGATAGATTCCTTGACTAACCAGGCTATATTTGATAATATTCAGCTAATAGGGTATGAGGGAGACCTGGATACATTAACTTTTAACAAAGCCCTCTTTTCTCCCCAATGGAAATTCCTTTTTCATACCATGAATCATTGTATTAGTTCTAAAAGCACCTTTTGGGATCAAATTCCCAATAATATTGCCACAGCTGTAATTTGTTTAGCCACTAATCAGAAATATAATTTTTCGAAATTAATTTTTGGTGGCATGATACGACACTTGGATGCAACTAAGAAGTTTGTAATGTATCTAAAATTTTTACAAATCTTTTTGACAATCATTAAATGGATGACCGATTCCCCCTTGAGCACATTCATTCCGCAACCTAACTAAAAAGGTCTTGACATTTATGGTTAAAAAGGGTAAGAATTTTTCAGGGAAGGTTACACCTTTATTTGATTCCATGTTGGTTCAACAAACAGAGGATGAGGGTGATGCTTCAGAGAGACCATCTGACTCCCCACCCATACCCTCTCCTCCTCACCCAAGTGAAGACCAACCTCAGATACAGCCTGACCCATCTCCCAGACCTTCACCTACTACTCATATTCCTGATTCTATTCCAGAGGGTTCTGGTGGGAATCATGGAGGTCAGTCATCCAATGATGCATCCCTATCAGGGAATGAGGATGGTCTGACACTCCAAAGTGTATATGACCTTTGTGTGTCTTTATGCAAACAGGTCACAGCTCAGGCTAAAGAAATTAAAGATTTGAAGGCTCAGGTCAAGAAGCTAAAGAAAGGAGTCAAACCACTTATCACACATCACAAAGCCTGGATGAAGACAAGATTGGCAAGGAAGACTTCTCTAAAGAAAAAGGGGGTACACAAGGAGTATGTATCCAAACAGGGGAGGAAATCTGTCAAAACTTTCAAGGGTGAACCATCTGTGCATAAAGATCCAGCCTTTGATGATCTTGATGATTTTGTGGATGTGGATGATACATTGGACTATATGGAGACTGAGGATGATCAAAATGAGGGGAGGACAAGCTCTGTGGTGTTAGAAGAAAAGTAAAGTGAAAATAAGGAAGTAAGTACTGAAGGTCTTGTTAGTACTGACAAGCAAAATGAAGGTACCGACAAGAAAAATGATGGTACCGACAGTACAAAAGTTAGTACCGATAGGCAAGGTGAAGGTACTGCTAATCAAGATGACGGGAAAAGTGTTACTCAAACACCTACTTCAACACCTACTCCAACAACACCTACTCCAACAGTCTTTGGTGATGATGAGACCATTGCACAAGTCCTTATTATAATGAGTCAGAACAAGGAGAAGCTCAAGGAAAAGGAAAAAGGAGTAGAGATTAGGAATGTTGAGGAGACTGAGAGACCAAGGCCTACTTTAGCAAGATCAATATTGACTTTGAGACCTCTTCCCAAGATCGATCCAAAAGATAAAGGCAAAAAGAGGATTAAAGAGGAAGATGAATCTGATACTGAATCAGAAGGCATTACTGAAGCTGAAAAGAAATCTAAACAGCTTGCTAATGATAAAAAGGTGGCCAGAAAGGTTCAAGAGGAGTGGGAAGCTGAAGAGGAGAAGAAAAGGTTGGCTAAGGAAGAAGCTACAAAGTTTCACTCTCAAATGTGAATTATGAATTTCTATCAGGTAAGAACTTAATGCTGACAAGATTACATGTTGAAAAACTTCAAGAGGAAGAGATAGAGAGAGAGAGAGAGAGATGTATACTATTGAGCAGAGAACCAAATTTCTTCATGACACCATTGCTGCCTAAAGAAGATTTATTGCTCAACAAAGATCTGAAGCTATCAGAAATAAACCTCCTTCAAGAAATCAGCTTAGAAACTAAATAATGACATATTTGAAGCATGTTGAAGTGCAAGAAGCCTTCTTATCTAAAGACCAAGAGTTTTGATGAAATACAGATTTGTATGAAAAGATAAAAAGGCTGATGATATTTTTCATTGCTATTGGTTCAGCTAAAGATGAAAAGTGTGATCAAGGGAGATGAAATGAACAAGCTGCTGATGCTTCTAAGTAAGAGAGTAAAGAAAAGATGAACAGTGTTAAGGGAGAAATTAAGAAGAGGAATGAACTAGAAAAAGAAAGCATGGTAAAAAGGAAGAAGATGAATTCTAAGAAAAAAAGCTCACTACTAAAGAGATGAAGAAGGCTAAGATTGTGTTTAAATATATCTCCTGATGAGGAAAAGGAAGTAATATTATGAGATTACTTGACAAGAAGTAATCCTATCATAGAATGGAGATTCTGATAAATCTTACAACCAATCACAACATGATGATACTAAGGAGATAGAAGATGTTATCTTAATGTGGTTGATTAGAAGGTAATAAGACAAAGAAGATACTTCAGTACCTTATGGCGATGCACTCCATACTTGATAAAGATGACATCTGTGATATACTATCAACTTGTGATTGAACAAATACAAGATGAGACATCCTATGTGCTTACAAAATACTTTGGGGAGATTTGAAGAACTAGTTCAATCAAAGTGAATAAAGATGATTTTGGAATGCACAGCAAAGTTGGAAGATAGTGAGTTGGAAGCTACATAGTCCTCCAGGGGTACACACTATAATGACTAATGAAGGATTAGTCATTTATATGCTTGTAGAGAATAAGTATCCTTTGAAAAAGGAAGTGCTGTCAAAATTGCTAGAGTTGAAGTTAAAAACTGAAGAAGACAGTACTATGGCTTTAGAACTGATTAGATTTGTCAAGAATCAGATTGTAGAGTTAGAACCTAAAGATTCTGATGGAGATGAGAAGGATCCTTAAGTGTTGGTTCTAAGACCACACAACAAATGGTCATCAGTTCACCATGCTTAACATGTATAAGAACTGGCTAGTCTCTCAAATACATTTATGGTTGACAATTTACCAAAAAATGTAGGGTTCTCAACTCACCTTGCTTAATAGTAAAGAGTTGGCTAGTCTAGGATCAAACAGTTCCTGGTAAAGACATCTCAAATCTGTTGATAGCTGATAGTTTGCTAAAAACGATATGGTTATCAATGCACCATGTTATGGCAATGAAGTATTGACTAGTCCAAAGCAAACGGCCTTTTGGTAAAGACAAATCAAATCCTTTAATAGTTGATAGTTTTTACAAAAAACGTGTAAGGTTATCAATTACACCTCTTGTTGTTTACAATGAAGAATTGGCTATCCAGAGTCAAACGCTAATGGTAAAAGGAATATCAAATCTGTTAATGCTGGTAGTTTGACAAAAATAGCAACCAAGCAAACTTATTTGGAAGTTGATGTTTGCTGATGAAGATGGTTAGTAAAGATTTCAAAAATTATCAAAGATCAAGATTTGACAGAGTGTTTGGATACATCCTTGAAGAGTTCAAGATGTTTAAACTGAAGAAACATGAAGTTAAACAAGTTCAACAATCATGTTTAGGGGAGGATTGTTAGGAATTATTCATTCCTGACTTAGTACCGGCTAGTTTTATAATACTTAGTACCTGCTAGTTGTAATAATACTGTACCAGTACAAAGTGTTAAGTACAGATCAGTTTAGTTAGAACCTTAGTATAAAATAGTTAAGTACCGTTTATGAGATATGCATGAGATATCTTAGGAAAGGATATGCATGATCTTTGTACGCATTTTGTAAAGCCCATTAGGGTTTCCTTAGTCTATAAAAGGAACCCTAGGCATAGTTAGTAGATATAGTTCTACACAGATCATAGAGATCAAATAGTAATCATAGTTTGTAATCTATAACCTAGGCAGATTCAAAGTTTAATATACAAGTTCTTTTGTGATATTCAATATTGTTCTTCTTAGCATTATTGATTAGATTCCGCATAATCAATAGTGTTTACTCAGTGTTTCATTATTGTTGCTTTAGAATTATCTAAAGGAGCAAACTCTTTGCAAGCTGAAGGTTAAGATCTATTCAGTAAAACGATCCAACAGCTGCCAACCTTGCTTTATATCTTTTAATTTACCATCAGACTTGTATTTAATCTTAAAAACCCATTTGCTTCCTATGGCCTTTCTACCTTTAGGTAACTCATTAATTTCCCATGTATTATTATTGTATAAAGCATTCATCTCATTATTCATTGCTTCTACCTAATGTTGAGCCAGACTGGCTTCCCAAAAAGACTTAGGCTAGTTACTTTTATTTAGCTCAGTAACAAAACAAAAGGTTTCATAACTTAAGTTTTTATCTTCAAAACTTAAGTCTTAAAAGGAAACACAATTTCAAAAAAAAAATTGCATCCCTTGAAAAAATAAATTGTTTCCTATCAAGACTGAACAGCTTATATCCTTTTTTGAAACTAGAATATCCCACAAGAACTTTTCAAGACCAACTGACAAACTTTTCAAGACCAAATTTAACTTTTGAAGCCATAACAAAATCATTGTATTTTTAGGTAAAACAGAAACTCTATGGACCTTCTTAAAGGTTGAAAACCTTGTTATGCAATTCTAGGACCTTTTTTTGTTGTTTATTTTAATTAAATGCCTTCAAAAATGGCATAAGTTAATCGTCAGGAGGAGGTTGAGGCACATCTCAATTCGCATCTGATTAATCATTGGAACATAAAGATGCGTCAAATAAATCTTTCAAAATGGTCAAATGTTTAAAACTGTAAGGATAGTGGTTGCTAGTGGTTTGGTTGCTCTTTGTTATGCTACCATTCCTTTGTGACGCTTGCATAATTATTATTTTGTCATACTGAAAGTACACATCCGTGCCGTGTATCCTCAATTATAAAATTATTAAAGAAATTTACATGACGTGAATTCTTGATTAAGACGTTCACCTAGCATGCAGATAGATAGAAAACCACCTTATATCGGTCTTTGAATCGAATCTAATTTCAAAATAATAAATAAAAAAAAAAAATAAATAAAAATAAAATATTACCCTTGCCACTTGTTTTATACAAATTTAAAATTGTTCCTTATCAAGACTGATGAAAAATAAAAAGTTATACTTTTTTGTATAAATAGAATTTATACCTCTAAGAATACTATTCTTGATCTAATTCTAAACCTTATCATTACTGGTATGAATTGTTGCCATCAAAACAGTAGTCACCCAAAAGTTTAAAAATAGTTCTGAGATGACTTAAGAGATGGTTTTATTTTAAAAAACAAAGTCAGTTTGATAAGGGGGTATATTTTAGACCAACTGACAAACTTTTCAAGACCAAATTTAACTTTTGAAGCCATAACAAAATCATTGTATTTTTAGGTAAAACAGAAACTCTATAGACCTTCTTAAAGGTTGAAAACCTTGTTATGCAATTCTAGGACCTTGTATATTTTAATTAATACCTTCAAAACTGCTAAGTTACTCGTCAGAGGTTGCAGCCATCTCACTCGCATCAGCATAATCATTGGAACCATGAAGATGCGCCAAATCATCTTCAAAATGGTCAAAAGTTTAACTGTAAGGGTAGTGGTTGCTACCTTCACTTTGTGAGCTTGCATAATTATTATTGTCATTACTGGGTACACCCGGATCCTCACTCATAAAATTATTAAAGAAATTAACATGAGTGAAATCATGATTAGCGACACTAGATGCAGAACCAACTTTAGTCTTAAAATGAACACATTTTCAAAAAAAATTACATCCCTTGATAAAATAAATTGTTCCTATCAAGATTGAACAACTTATATCCTTTTTTGAAACTAGAATATCCCACAAGAATACACTTCTCTGATCTACAACTAAACTTATCATTACTGGTAAGAATAGTAGCAAAACAGAGTCACCCAAAAGTTCTGATATGACTTAGAGATGGTTTATTAAAAAAAACAAGTTGATAAGGGTTTTTCCTGTTCAGCACTGAGGTAGGCAACCTATTAATCAAATAAGTTGCAGTAAGTGTTGGTATTAAAATACTTCAAGATATTCTTAGAAGTTACTGCTGCTCAGGTATATATTAGTGTTGTCATGCATAACTTAGTACTGCTGGTAATACTAATAAAAATTATACTAAGTAGTTAGTACTGGTAGTATGAAGTTACTACTGCTAGTTACTATTGTTAGTATAAAGTTACTGCTGTTAGTAGAAGTTAAGACTGCTTGGAGATGAAGACAGAATATGTTAAGTAGTTACTACTGTTAGTACAAAAGTTAGTACTGCTAGTATAAAAATTACCACTGTTAGTGTAACTTAGTACTGCTAGAGTAAACTTAGTACTGCTAATGAAGAATGAAGAAAATATTCTAAGTAGTTAATGCTGCTTGTGCTCAGTTAGTGCTGCTGGTGTACAAAGTTACTATTGCTTTCAACAAAGTTAATGCTGCTAGTTCTAGAGTTACAACTGCTAGATGGATAAAGACAAAGATTGCTTGAAGATCAATATTGCTTACGGGATAAGAATTAGTTATTTATAGAATATATCTTTGAGATAATCTAAATCTTTAGAATATATTGTAAATCATCTAGGACTCTTTGGTGTATAAAAGAAGGTCCTAGGGTAAGTATCAAATTGTATCAAGTACACACATCTTTGATATTCGTAGCTTTAAGGTTTTGTAAACCTTAACACTATTAAGAGTGTTCGTTTTATATTGAGGCTGAAAGTTTGGTAATCTGTTTTGTTATTGATTTTGTGTTACTGTTTTATAAAGAATTCTTCTTAGTATCATTGACTAGATTATGCATAGTCTTTGATATATTCAATCAAAGTTTCTACCATAATTGTCTTGGATTTATTTAACACAACTAAGCCTTTTACAAGCTAAGCAAGATCTATTCAAGTAGGATTAAAAAGTGGTATCAAAGCCTGTTGAGATACTTTGAATAAGAAGAAACAATCTACACTTACCAGATCTATTTGTTTGTGAAAACATGGAGGCAGTATCTTCACCAATGGTTGCTGCTGCAAAACTTCCATTGCTCAATCCAAGAGATTTTGAGCTTTGGAAAATGAGGATAGAATAGTACTTCCTAATGACAAATTATGCTCTTTGGGAGGTAATAGTAAATGAAGACTCACCTCCACCAAAGAGAACTGTTGATGGTGTTGAGCAAACATATCCTCTTACAACTACAGAGGAGAAGTTAGCAAGGAAGAATGAGTTAAAGGCAAGAGGTACATTGTTGATGGCTCTTCCAAATGAACATCAACTAAAGTTTAATACCTACAAATGTGCCAAGACTCTGATGGAAGCTATAGAGAAAAGGTTTTGAGGTAATAAGGAGTCAAAGAAAACTCAAAAGATACTTCTAAAGCAACAATATGAGAATTTCAATGGATCAAGCTCAGAAGGACTTGATCAAACCTATGATAGGCTTCAAAAGCTTATCAGCCAGTTAGAAATTCTTGGTGAAACTATTTCTCAAGAAGATATGAATCTGAAGTTTTTAAGAAGTCTCCCATCAGAATGGTAGACTCATACCTTGATCTGGAGGAACAAACCTGATTTAGACACCTTAAGCATGGATGACCTATACAACAGTTTGAAGATTTATGAAAATGAAGTTAAAGGGTCATCAAGCTCAAACCAAAATACACAAAATGTGGCTTTTGTGTCTTCCAGTAACTCTAGCAGTTCCAATCAAGCTTATGGTTCTAACTCTGCCAATACTTATAGTATGAGTGATGTTGTAATCTATTCTTTCTTTGCAAACCAATCCAACATTCTACAATTAAATGATGAGGACTTACAACAGATTGATGCTGATGACTTAGAAGAGATGGATCTAAAGTGACAGATGGCTATGCTGACCATGAGAGCCAGAAGATTTCTAAATAAGACTGGAAGGAAGATTAGTGCCAATGGTTCTGAGACCATAGGGTTTAACAAATCAAAGGTGGAATGCTATAATTGTCATAAAAAGGGCCACTTTACAAGGGAGTGCAGGGCTCCAAGGGAGAACAAGAACAGAGAACCTGTAAGGAGGAATGTGACAGTGGAAATGACATAGACAAAAGCTTTGGTGGCTCAAGATGGACTTGGGTATGACTGGAGTAACCAGGCTGAAGAAGGACCTACAAACTTTGCACTTATGGAATTACATCTTCAGGTTCTACAAGTTATTCAAGCTCAGATTCTGAGGTATCTACTTATTCTAAAGTATGTTTAAAATCTTATATAACTCTCAAAGAACATTATGACAATCTGATAAAAGATTTTAATAAGTCTTAATTAAATGTAGGAGCTTATAAAGCAGGTCTAGAATCTGTAGAGGCTAGACTAGATGTGTATAAAAAGAATGAGGTTGTTTTTGAAGAAGAAATAAAGATTTTAAAACTTGATATTAAATTGAGAGATAATGCACTAACAAAGCTTAGAAAGAAATTTGAAAAAGCTAAAAAGGAAAGAGATGACTTAAAACTTACCTTAGAAAAGTTTGAAAATTCATCTAAGAATCTAAGCAAACTATTAGATAGTCAAGTATGTGATAAGTTCAAGACTGGTGTGGGGTTTGATAGTCAAGTGTTTGATAGTTAAGTGTTTGATATTCAGGAGAATGATAGGTACAAAATAAGTGAAGGGTATCATGTTGTTCCCCCTCCCTATACTAGGAACTTCATGCCCCCTAAATCTGATTTGGTACTTGCTGACGAGAATGAATATGTTTTTAGTGAGTTAGTAACTAGTGTACCTGATGATGCAACAAGTGAAGCTAAGACAAGTGAGACACCAAAAAATCAAAGATCTGTTGGTGAACCACTTATTGAAGACTAGATATCTAACAGTGAGGATGAGAATGAGACTGAGTCTAAATCTAAACAGAGAAAATCTAGTTTTGTTAAAGTAAAATTTGTTAAATCTAATGAGCATGCGAAAACACCTAAGGAGTCTGTTAAGAAGGTAGAGAATGATAAGCAAGCTAAATACCCTAGGAAAAATAAGTCAAAGTCCTAGAGGATACCAAGAAACCATAGAATAATTAAATGACTCAAAAATTAGGAAGTAATTTTGATTTAAAAATAAGGCTTGCTATGTATAATTGCAATTTCCAACCTTTTAGACAATTTGAAAGATTGTTGTGATTTCTATGAGCAAGAAAATGGTGGAACAACTCTATGGAACAAATTCTAGAAGGTGAAATACAAAATTCTCAAAGAATGACTCACCCTCATCCAATAAGAAATTTGTTTCCAAGAAGCATACATAATGAAAATCTGCTTAAAACACTTAATATACTGTTAGGCCGAAACTCTTCAAGAGCAGCAATATCAGTTAATACTGCCAGACCAATTAATACTGCTTACCCAAAACCAACAGTGAACTGTGCAAGGCCAGCATCAATGTTTTAATTAGAACACAACACAAGTTAAGAAGGCCATTTAAACATGTTCACAAATCAAATAAGAATAATAATTTCAATGAAAAAGTTAATACTTTTAAAGGAAATGTTTACTACTGTTGGCCAAAAGCAGTAGTAACTGATGAGGCTCCAATGCTGTAAGCCTCATCCATGTTGGTTTGGAGGCCAAGAAAAAAGTTTTAAACCATTTCACGAGAGCACAATGGGCATAAATGAACTTTTAAAGATTGACTATGTTGATGCACAAGCATACCAGTTCTGTAATGGCTTGGGTCCCTAAGAGAGCCTGATTCTCTTACTTTTGTGCAAGGCAATCCACAGCTAGAATTGCAGGAAAAAGGAGTAATTACAATGGATGCTCAAGCACATAACTGAAACAAGTCCTACCTCTCAGAATATAAAGAACTTGATTGGGTGGATTGTGCCCTTGGAAGAGCCCCAAAGGAGGTTTGGATCAACTAGTAAAGGTAAAATCAGTACAGGTAAATTGGATTTTGAAGATGTGTACTTTGTTAAGGAGCTTAAGTTTAACCTTTTCAGTGTCTCACAAATGTGTGACAAGAATAACAGTGTTCTTTTTACAGACACTGAATGTGTTGTTTTGTCTCCTGACTTTAAGCTACTTAATGAAAATCATGTCTTGCTTAGAGCTCCTAGAAAAGATAACATGTACAGTGTTGATTTAAAGAATATTATTCCTTCAGGAGGTCTAACTTGTCCCTTTGCAAAGGCCACATTAGATGAATCTAATCTTTCGCATAGGAGGCTTAGGCATATAAATTTCAAAACTATGAATAGACTAGTAAGAGGAAACCTTGTAAGAGGTTTACCTTCAAAGATTTTAAAAAATAATCATACATGTGTTGCTTGTCAAAAAGGAAAGCAACATAAAGCCTCTTGTAAGACCAAGACTGTAGCACAATCCGTCATACCTTTACAATTGTTGCATATGATATGGTTTGGGCCAACATTTGTAAAGATTCTAAAGAAAAAGATGTATGGCCTAGTGTCACAGATGACTAGGGTAGGTTTAGTTTAGTTTTCTTTCTTAGCCACTCAGGAAGAAACTAGTGAAATCGGACACTTAAAACATCTATAACTGGCATAGACAATCTAATAAGACCTTAAGGTGAAATTGATTAGATGTAACAATGGGATTAATTCAAGAATAAGGTCAAGAATCGGTTTCTGTGAAATTAAGGGTATTAAGAGGGAATTTAGTGGATGCTAGGGAATCCACACAAAATGGAGTATCAAAAGGAAAAATAGACACTAATAGAGGCTGTTTAGGACTAAACTAGAAGCTGATTCTAAATTGCCAACAACTTTTGGGCTGAAGCAGTAAGAAACTGCTTGATATGTTGAAAAAAGGGTGTTAGTTATCATGCCTCACAACAAGACCCCTTATGAACTTCTTAATGTTAGACCACCAGTAATAAGCTTTATAAGACCATTTGGGTGTCCTGTTACTATTCTTAATACATTAGATCACCTAGGTAAGTTTGATGGAAAGGTTAATGAAGAGTTCTTTGTAGGATACTCTACTAATAGCAAAGCATTCAGGGTATTCAACAGTAGAACTAGGATAGTAGAAGAGAACCTGCATGTCAAGTTTAGTGAAGAAATACCTAATATTGTAGGAAATGGACCTAATTGTCTTTTTGATATAGATGCTCTAACAAAATCTATGAATTATAAGCTAGTTGTTGCAGGGAATCAAACTAATGGTAATGCAGGTACCAAAGAAAACATTGATGCAGGTCAAGCTAGGAAGAAGATAGTACCTGATCAAGAGTATATACTGCTACCATTGTTGACATCTGATCCACCACTCTCTAAAAGTTCAAAGGATTCTCCTAATGCTGGATTCAAATCATCAGGGGAGGAGGAAAAGAAGGATGCTAAAGATCCAGATAATGAAGATAGTAAGGTGCCAAATACAAAGGAGCCAAGAGTTAATCAAGAGCAGGATGCAAATGTCAACAACACTAACAACATCAATATTGTTAGTCTAATTGTTAATGCTGCTGACATAGAAAATAATGCTGTTGATGAGAATATAGTCTATGGATGTATTAATGATCCAAATATGCCTAATTTGGAAGAGATTGTCTATTCTGATCATGATGAAGAAGTTGGTGTAGAGGCTGACATGAACAATTTGGCAACAAATGTGCCTGTCAGTCCTATTCCAACTATAAGAATTCACAAGGATCGTCCACTTGAACAAATCATTGGAGATATACATTCAGCACCTCAAACCAGAAGGATGACAAAGAATGTGACTAAACATGGTATGTTTAATTTAGTGTAACAGAGAATCAACAATAAAGACTTTCAGAATTGTCTGTTTTTATGTTTCTTATCACAAGTAGAACCCAAAAAGGTAATCCAAGCATTACAAGATCTAAGCTGGATAGAAGTTATGGAAGAAGAGCTTTTGCAGTTCAAATTACAACATGTTTGGACATTGATGGATTTACCACATGGAAAAAGAGCAATTGGTACTAAATGGGTGTACAAGAATAAGAAAGATGAAAGAAGCATTGTAATCAAGAACAAGGCTAGGTTGGTTGCTTAGGGATACACTCAAGAAGAGGGAATTGATTATGATGAGGTTTTTGCTCCAGTTGCTAGGATTGAAGCAATTAGGCTATTCTTAGCCTATGCCTCATTCAAAGACTTTGTTGTGTATCAAATGGATGTTAAGAGTGCATTTCTGTATGGCAAAATTGAAGAAGAAGTCTATGTTTGTCAACCTCTAGGGTTTGAAGATCTAGAGTTCCCTGACAGAGTTTATAAGGTAGAAAAGGCATTATATGGTCTACATCAAGCTCATAGTGCATGGTATGAGACTCTATCTACTTATTTATTGGATAATAGATTTCAAAGAGGCCAAATAGATAAGTCTTTGTTCATTAAAAGGGTCAAAGGTGATATTTTACTAGTTTAAATATATGTAGATGATATCATTTTTGGGTCTACAAGGAATGAGATATGTACTGAGTTTGAAAAGATGATGCATAAGAAGTTCCAAATGAGTTATATGGGATAGCTCACATTCTTCTTAGGACTACAAGTGACTCAGAAAGATGATGGGATTTTCATCAGTCAAGATAAGTATGTGGATGAAATTTTGAAGAAGTTTGGTTTTTCAACTGTGAAGACAGCAAGTACTCCTATGGAGACTTCAAAGCCATTGCTCAAAGATGCAGAAGCTGAAGATGTTGATGTTCACTTATATAGATCAATGATTGGATCATTGATGTACCTAACAGCTTCAAGGCCTAATATAATGTTTGTTGTATGTGCTTGTGCAAGATTTTAAGTCAAACCTAAAATTTCACATCTTCATGCTGTGAAAAGAATCTTTAGATACTTAAAAGGTCAACCTAAATTAGGCCTTTGGTATCCTAAGGACTCACCATTTGACTTGGAAGCTTATACTGACAGTGACTATGCTGGTGCAAGTTTAGACAGGAAATCCACAACAGGAGGTTGTCAATTTCTTGGGAGGAGATTGATCTCATGGCAATGTAAGAAGCAAACTATAGTTGCCAACTCTACTACTGAAGCAGAATATGTAGCTGCATCTAGTTGCTGTGGACAGGTGTTATGGATTCAAAATCAAATGCTGGATTATGGATACAATTTCATGAATACCAAGATTTTCATTGACAATGAAAGCACCATCTGCATTGTTAAGAATCCAGTGTTTCACTCAAAGACTAAGCACATTGAGATTAGACATCACTTCATCAGGGATTCATATGAGAAGAGATTAATTCAAGTGATCAAGATTCACACTGATCACAATGTTGCTGATTTACTCACAAAGGCATTTGATGTTAGCAGATTTCAATATCTGATTGCAAGTATTGGAATGCTTAACCTCTGAAGTATTGATTGAAAGGAGGTTAATTATGAAGTCTTGATTAATGAAAGGATGTTTGGAATGGAATGGAACAACAACTAAGGATGAAATTCAAGTTAGTGTTGTTAGAGTGACTTACTACTGGTAAGTATACTTAATGCTTCTAGTTGCATTTAATACTGTTGTCAAAATTAAAAATGTTGAACCAATCAAGCAGAAGTGGGTGAAGGGTCAGGAAATCCCACTGAACCCCAACACACATCCACAACTGTCTCACTATTTAATCTTGAACCAATCCATGTTCCATTATTATCTTAACTAAAAAAGACTCAAAAACCTAGGAAACCTAAAAGGACCACTGAGATATCTCAGTCTAGTGGACCTATTCCCCTTGTCACGGATGGGACTGTCATTAAGAAGTGGGAAGACATAATTGAAAGGGCTGCCACTACTGCTTCTAGCTTAGAAGCAGAGTAGGACAGTGGTAACATAAATAGGACCCAATCTATGGCAACACTTAATGAGTCTATTCCTTAAGGAACTGGCTTAGGTAGTGGTCCTAGGTGCCAAGATACCATATTGGGGGGTGCAAAAGCTTAAATTAGGTTTGAGGCTGCATCTAAACAGTCTAATGATCCACCTCTCGCAAGAGTTAACACACTTGGAAGAGGGGAGGACAACATGAAACTAAAGGAATTGATGGAATTTTGTACCAAACAGTCTGTTAGGGCTCTTGATTTATGATATAAAAACAGATAGAGTGAATTGGTGAGAAAAAATGAGAGATATTGTGAGATCAAAAACAGAAAGAGAGCTTGCAAGAGTCAAAATTCATGATGGAAATGCTTTTTGGAACAAAATTGGAGATAATGCTGGTGTTTCAAAGTTAATGCTGCTAAGCTTAAACTTACTGCTGCCAATACTAGTTTATGCTACTAGGCATTCACTTATTGCTGTAAGGCATAAGTTAATGCTGTTAGGCATAACTTCCTACTGCTGGGTTATTTAATACTGTTAGGCTTAACTTAATGCTGCCAGTTTAAGTTAATGCTGTTGAGGGTGATTTCATAAATACTTCGATTAAGGGTTTCAATCACTCATTTGTTTGATTTTACACTTTGCTATACTCTCTAATCATAAAACCTAACTCAATTTCATCTTTAATCATCAAAACTCATCACAATATCGACCCCAAAGTTTGCTGAAACTCATAATTTAGTTGCGTTTTTGGAGAAACTAGAAGAAAGTAATGGGTTTGAAGGCATTATTGATTTTTTGAATGCAAGTTCTATCAAATATGCGTTAACGGTTAATCCTACAGTATATGAATCATGCATTAAATAGTTCTGGGCAACTGCTAAGGCTAAGACAATTAATAAGGAACGTCAGATACAAGCCCTAGTAGATAAAAAGAAGGTGATCATCACTGAGAAGAGTGTAAGAAGTGATTTTATGTTAGAAGATGCTGAAGGGACCGAATGTCTGCCAAATGATGTAATTTTTGAACAGCTGACACTCATGGGGTATGAAAATCTTACATAAAAGCTTACATTCTATAAAGCTTATTTTTCATCCCAATGGAAAGTTCTTATCCATACAATTCTGCAATGCCTTAGTGCTAAGACTACAGCTTGGAATGAATTTAGTAGCACTATGGCATCTGCTATCATCTGTCTTGCTACAAACCAAAAATTTAAGTTTTTCAAGTACATTTTTGATAATATGATGAAGAACTTGGAGGGTGGGGTCAAAATTTCTTATGTATCCAAGGTTTGTGCAAGTGTTCCTGGACAAACAAGTTGAAGGAATGTCCAAACATAAAGGGATTTATGTTACACCTTCCCGTACAAAGAATATTTTTGCTAATATGAAGAGGGAAAGAAAAAGTTTCTCTAGGAGAATCACCCCTCTATTTCAAACTATGTTGGTTCAAGCTCCAGAAGACATGGGTGAAGATTCAACTGCTCCTACTGATTCCCATTCCACACCCATTATTACTCAACCATCGTCATCTAAGCCTCAAAAGAAAAAGTCTAGAAGGAAACAAAGGAAGGATAGTGGTCCTACAGAGTCTATCCCTAATGAGGCTACTAACGAGGAACCTATATCTACCTCCTCCTATGATCCACCTCAAAGTGGTGAGGATAGATTGCAACTTACTGAATTGATGAGTTTATGTACCAAACTATAAAAGCAGGTTCTTGATTTGGAGGAAGCAAAGACTGCTTAAGCAAAGGAGATTGCTAGTTTAAAGAAAAGAGTTAAGCAGTTAGAAAAGAGAAGGAAGTTAAGAACTTCAGGGCTCAAAATGTTAAGGAAGGTTGGTTCAGTTAGCAGGGTAGAATCCAAACAGGGGAAGAAAATAGCTGATCTTGATAATGATGCAAAGGTGACCTTGATTGATGAGACTCAAGAAAGAAATGATGAAGACTTGATGTATGATACTGATGTTCTTAATGGTGATGAGGTGTTTAAAGAGCCTATAGTTAATCTCGCTAAGACTACAAGCTTAGCTCTAGTTAGTGTTGCTGACACAGTTACTACTGCTGATGAAGTAGTTACTACTGCCAGTGCTACAACAACTGTTGATGAGTTAACTCTGGCTCAGACCTTGATAGAGATCAAAGCAGCTAAACCAAAGGCTGTTACAACTGCTGCCACAACAATTACTACTGTTGTTGCCAGCATAAGACCAAAGGCAAAAGGAATTGTCTTTCATGATCAGGAGGAGCAAGCACCTGCATTTACACCAATAGTTTCTTCTTCACAAGCATCACAACTTCCACAAGCAAAAGACAAAGGCAAGGCAAAAATGGTTGAGCCTGAAAAGCCATTAAAGAAGAAAGATCAAATTGCACTTGATGAAGAATTGGCACTCAGATTGCATGCTGAAGAACAAGCAGAGTTGGAAAGAATGCAAAAAGAAAGAGTTGCACAAGAAGAAGCTAGCAGAGCAGCAATTATTGAAGAACTGGATAGCATTCAAGCTATGATTGAGGCTGATGAGTAATTAGCTGCAAGACTTCAAGCTAAAGAACAAGAAAAATTCTCCATTGAAGAAAAGTCAAGAATGTTAGTGGAGATGATAGCTGGAAGGAAAAAGTTCTTTGCAGCACAAAGAGCAGCAAAGCAAAGAAGTAAACCACCTACCAAAACTTAGATAAGGAATTGAATGTGTACATACCTGAAGAATATGGGTGGATACAAGCACAATCAGCTGAAAGGAAGGAGTTATGAAGAAATTCAGAAGCTCTTTGACAAAGCATACAAACAGGTAAATTCATTTGTTCCTATGGATTCAGAGGTGGTGAAAAGCAGTGTGACAAGAACTGAAGGAAGTTCTAAAAGAGCAGGAGATGAGCTTGAATCTGATAAATCAAAGAAGCAGAAGATAGATGAGCATGTAGAAGCTGAAAAAGATGATGATCAAGAGGAGGCAGAGATGAAAAGGCATATTGAGATAGTTAAAGATGATGAGGTAGCAATTGATGCTATACCTCTAGCCACCAAACCTCCAATGATTGTTGAATACAAGATTGTTAAAGAAGGAAAGTTTGGATACTTTCAATTGATAAGAGCTGATGGAAGTTCAAAAAGATACTTATCAATGATTAAGATGCTTCAGAATATTGATAGAGAAGACTTGGAGACCCTCTGGAAGTTGGTTAAAGCTAAACATGGGAATACAAGGCCAGAGGAGGATTATGAAAGAGTGTTATGGGGTGATCTGAAAGTAATGTTTGAACCTGACATAAAAAGTGAAGTATGGAGAAATCTACAAGGATACAAAGTGACTATTTGGAAGCTGTTTGATACCTGTGGAGTGCACTTTGTGAGGTTTAAAAATCTACATATCTTTATGTTGGTTGAGAAAAGATATCCCCTTACACCAATAACAATCACAAACATGCTGAACAAAAAGCTTCAAGCTGACCATTGGAATGAGATGTGTTATCAACTACTCAAGCTCATGACAAAGCAGGAAAAGGGTCAATGAAGTGTTTGAATGCATTCTCCTGGTGATGGTGAAGACTTTTAATGAAGAAACTTAAAGATTCAGATGATGAACATCAAGTTTAGGGGAGGATTGTTGGTATTAAAAGACTTCAAGATATTCTTAGAAGTTACTGCTGCTCAGGTATATATTAGTGCTGTCAAGCATAACTTAGTACTGCTGGTAATACTAATGAAAATTATACTAAGTAGTTAGTACTGGTAGTATAAAGTTACTACTGCTAGTTACTACTGTTAGTATAAAGTTACTGCTGTCAGTAGAAGTTAAGACTGCTCAGAGATGAAGACAGAATATGTTAAGTAGTTACTACTGTTAGTACAAAAGTTAGTACTGCTAGTATAAAAGTTACCACTGTTAGTGTAACTTAGTACTGCTAGAGTAAACTTAGTACTGCTAATGAATAATGAAGAAAATATTCTAAGTAGTTAATGCTACTTGTGCTTAGTTAGTGTTGCTGGTGTACAAAGTTACTACTGTCTTCAACAAAGTTAATGCTGCTAGTTCCAGAGTTACAACTGCTGAAAGAGTTACAACTGCTGGATGGATAAAGACAAAGATTGCTTGAAGATCAAGATTGATTACGGGATAAGAATTAGTTATTTATAGAATAGATCTTTAAGATAATATAAATCTTTAGAATATATTGTAAATCATCTAGGACTCATTGGTGTATAAAAGGAGGTCCTAGGGTAAGTATCAAATTGTATCAAGTACACACATCTTTGATATTCGTAGCTTCAAGGTTTTGTAAAACCTAACACTATTAAAAGTGTTCATTTTATATTGAGGCTGAAAGTTTGGTAATCTGTTTTGTTATTGATTTTGTGTTATTGTTTTATAAGGAATTCTTCTTAGTATCATTGACTAGATTCCGCATAGTCTTTGATATATTCAATCAAAGTTTCTACCATAGTTGTCTTGGATTTATTCAATACAACTAAGCCTTTTACAAGCTAAGCAAGATCTATTCAAGTAGGATCAACAGTAAGAACACATTCAGACTACAAATTTAAAGGCAATCCCCCCTGAAACATAAGGGATCTTGCAACATTCAAAAGATGCCTATGTTTCCTTTCTACAATTCTATTATGCTGTGGGGTATATGCACAAGATGTTTGATGCATTATGCCTTTTTCTTCACAAAACTTAGTAACTTTCTGAATAACAAACTCAGTCCCATGATCACTCCAAAAAGTTTTAACAGACTTATTAAACTAATTTTTAATTAAGTTATAGAAAATACAAATACAATCAAACACCTCAACTTTGGCCTTAAGTAAATAGACCCACACAACTCTAGAGAAGTCATCAACAATGTCAAAAAGTACTTAAAACCCTCTCTGCTAACCACTTTATAAGGGCCCCAAAGGTTTAAATGAATTAATTCACCCAATGCAGTTGTAGAATGATCACTTAAAGGAAAGAGTTCTCTAGTTTGCTTAGCTTTTTGACAAATTTCACAAAATTTATCTTCTTTTTTTTTTTAAAAACAATATCATTCTTACGGGCATCATAACTTGGTCAGGGGGATGACCAAGTCTGCAATGCCAAATCTCTTTAGTTAAATTGCAAGTAAACCTAGTTTTCTCAAACCCTAGGTCATTACCTTAAAAATCATCAAAATAGTATAAATCATCCTTTTGTTTACTAATCCCTAAAATGTTCATTTCCCTTAAATCCTAAGGAAAAACATAGCAATGTGACTCATCAAAAGCAATAATAAACTTGTTGTCTCTGGCTACTTTGTGAACAGGCATAAGACTAACACAATATTCTGAAACCACCAGCACATTATACAATGTTAAATATTCAGTTAATTTCATATTTTCAACCTTGGTTATAAGGGCTTCAGTCCTATTGGGATGTGAAACCTTTATCTTAAGTTTGGATGTATCAATAACATTAACTAAGAATTTATCAGTATATGTAAGATGCTGGTTAGCACCAGAGTCAATGATCAATCCAGCTGCAACAAGTACAGAGTGAAGTTGACTATTAGAACAAAAAAACTTTTTAAAGTTTTGATTAAACTTTTTACTATTATTTAAAATTGTACCTGCCATATTGGCATATACACCATTTCTAATAGAATTACCAGAGGTTTCCTTAATCAAAGATATCAAATCTAAAATATGTTCATTAGAAAAAGAAGTAGAGGCAGAACTAAAGCCAGAGCGAACAGAGTTGTTACTAACAAATCTTCTATTAAAGTTTTAAACACTTTGATTATTATTATTAGAAGAAGAATTCCTTTTTCTAAAATCAACAAAATAACCAATCAATTTGAAACATCTTTCAATAGTATGTCCATTAAACAACAATGTTCACAAACCATATCAAACCTCCCATTAGGTCTTCTATTCCCAGCAATAGAGGTTCTAGTCACATTAGGATGTCTTACAGATGTACCAGAGGTTTGGGGCCTCTATACATTGTTTCTATTTCCCACATTAGAATTATAAAACAGATGAGTGAGACCTTTGGGAGGTACCAGAACCAGAATTAGATACAACTCTGTGAGACTCCTCAATAGAGATGATAGCATAAGCATTTCTCACATAGGTAAAGGTTCTCTTGGGAGAATATTGATTCTTATTTGCATATAAGAATCATCTAGACCCATCAAAAATTGCATTAACTTCATCAATTAATTATGTTTCTTAAAATCATCAGCAGCATGACATGTGCATCTAGGTAATTGAACAAGAGCATCAAATTGTTTCCATGATGCATTTAATCTATTGATGTAGGACAGCAGAAGCTAGTTTCGTTCACAGCCAACGCTAATGAATAGGTTAGTGGCAAATGCCAAGAAACCTAGGCTGGTTTCTAGTTCACATAAGAACAGAATGATAAAACATGAAAATACGTATAAAAATGGTTTGAATAATATTAATTGAATGAATTACAATATGCTGGAATTTAGTTTATATAGACCTACGAATCTTAAAATGACTCAAAATAAAAGTTTCCTATTTAACAAAATAAAGATAAACTTAAGAAAATCCTTGTTGACCAAGTAATAAATTTGTTTCCATATTTATTTGGATTTCTTTCCAGATTTACTTGGATTTTCTTGTTCTCTAAATTATTTCTTCTAGAATCATCCTTTTTCATTTTTTTCCAATTCTGGTCCCCCATCATTCTCCCCTTCTTGAAAAGAACTTGACCTCGAGTTCATATAGAGGAATCATTGTAGACAAGACGTGTTTCTTCTTTTCTTTATTCCTGAACTTATTATAGGTCCTCAAGTGTCGCGCTTTCCTTGTATCCGACATTATTAGACCACCTTTAACAAATGATCTTTTGATAAAAAATGACTTTTGACCTCATTCCATAAAAGTCGCGATCTAGTTTTGAAGTTTAACTCGCTCAGGCCCTCGATTTGCGCCATGGGATAGTAGTGGCTTGTACAATGTCGTGACAAGCTCATCACGTTATCTGACTTATCTCGGCTTACATTAACTATTTGGTGTTGAATCTCCTTCAGAGGAGAGTCCTTGCTCGTTGCCTCTTCGAGCATTATGTTGTTGTCTTCTATTTGCACCTTATGAAGCTTTGTTGTAGTTTCAACCATTAGCGTTTCATCTTCTTCTATCACTATGGGTGTCTCTGTTTAGAGATATCATCCCGTGAATACTCAACGAGTTCGGTGATAGTTGGGTTATCGTCTTGGATTGCCTGATGTTGTGCATCTTGATCATCTTCATCTTGATAATAAGTTGGAACAACTCTAATGAGATCATGCGTGTCAAAGGAATTGTGAAGAGGGGAAGCACACGACCAATGTGTTGGAAACCCAATTACTTTTTTCTTATGTAAAAGCTGATTTTTTTCCTCACTCGAAAGTTTAGATTTTCTATGGCATCCAAGATTCGAGCCTTTTGTTTCATCTGTTGTTGTGAATGTTGATGCAGTAGCTGTGATTGTTGCTGCAGTTGTTGTTGAATCGCTTGTAAGGCTTGCAAAAGTGCGGTATTATCGGTCATGGTCACTAAAAAAAAGAAACTTTTTTTTTTCGTGAACAGTACGAACCGATGAACAGTACAAATGAATAGTAACGATGAACAATAAAAGTTTTTTTTGTTGAGAAAATAGAATACAAGGATAGACGATCTGAAGTTAAAATTAGGAGAAACTTAATACGATAACTTACCAGAACTTGATGGTTCAAATT
The DNA here is from genome assembly GCA_026074375.1 of Tanacetum coccineum. Classification (NCBI taxonomy): domain Eukaryota; kingdom Viridiplantae; phylum Streptophyta; class Magnoliopsida; order Asterales; family Asteraceae; genus Tanacetum; species Tanacetum coccineum. The sequence goes on from BQNB010077935.1 coordinate 28,900, forward strand.
CGATGAATCAAATATGATGGAACTAAGGGTTATCACTCAGAGTAGACCTGCTCTGATTACCACCTAATGTAGGACAGCGGAAGCTAGTTTCGTTCACAGCCAACGCTAATGAACAGGTTAATGGCAAATGCCAAGAAACCTAGGCTGGTTTCTAGTTCACGTAGGAACAGAAGGATAAAACGTGAAAACACGTATAAAAATAGTTTGAATAATATTAATTGAATGAATTACAATATGCTGGAATTTAGTTTATATAGACCTACGAATCCTAAAACGACTCAAAATAAAAGTTTCCTATTTAACAAAATAAAGATAAACTTAAGAAAATCCTTGTTGACCAAGTAATAAATCTGTTTCCAGATTTATTTGGATTTCTTTCCAGATTTACTTGGATTTTCTTGTTCTCCAAATTATTTCTTCTAGAATCATCCTTTTTCCTTTTTTTCCCAGTTCTGGTCCCCCATCATTCTCCCCTTCTTGAAAAGAACTTGACCTCGAGTTCATATGGAGGAATCATTATAGACAAGACGTGTTTCTTCTTCTCTTTATTCCTGAACTTATTATAGGTGCTCAAGTGTCGCGCTTTACTTGTATCCGACATTATTAAACCACCTTTAACAAATGATCTTTTGATAAAATAATGACTTTTGACCTCATTCCATAAAAGTCGCGATCTAGTTTTGAAGTTTAACTCGCTCAGGCCCTCGATTTATGCCATGGGATAGTAGTGGCTTGTACAATGTCGTGGCAAGCTCATCACGTTATCTGACTTATCTTGGCTTACATGAACTATTTGGTATTGAATCTCCTTCAGAAGAGAGTCCTTGCTCGTTGCCTCTTCAGGCATTATGCTATTGTCTTCCGTTTGCACCTTTTGCAGCTTTGTCGTAGCTTCAACCATTAGTCTTCCATCTTCTTCTATCACTATGGGTGTCTCTGTGTTAGAGATATCATCGAGTGAATACTCAACGTGTATCATCTTGGATTGCCTGATGTTGTGCATCTTGATCATCTTCATCTTGATAATAAGTTGGAACAACTCTAATGAGATCATGCGTGTCAAAGGAATTGTGAAGAGGGGGAGCACACGACCAATGTGTTGGAAACCCAATTACTTTTTTCTTATGTAAAAGCTGATTTTTTTCCTCACTTGAAAGTTTAGATTTTCTATGGCATCCAAGATTCGAGCCTTTTGTTTCGTCTGTTGTTGTGAATGTTGCTGCAGTAGTTGTGATTGGTGCTGCAGTTGTTGTGATAGTAGTTGTGATTGTTGCTGCAGTTGTTGTTGAATCGCTTGTAGGGCTTGCAAAATTGAGGTATTATCGGTCATGGTCACTTAAAAAAAAGAAACTTTTTTTTTCGTGAACAGTACGAACCGATGAACATTATGAATGAATAGTAACGATGAACAGTAAAAGTTTTTTTTTGTTGAGAAAATAGAATACAAGGATAGATGATCTGGAGTTAAAATTAGGAGAAACCTAATACTATAACTTACCAGAACTTGATGGTTCAAATTCGATGAATCAAATATGATGGAACCAAGGGTTATCACTCAGAGTAGACCTGCTCTGATTACCACCTGATGTAGGACAGCGGAAGCTAGTTTCGTTCACAGCCAACGCTAATGAACAGGTTAATGGCAAATGCCAAGAAACCTAGGCTGGTTTCTAGTTCACGTAGGAACAGAAGGATAAAACGTGAAAACACGTATAAAAATTGTTAGGATCATGAAAAAGACTCGGTCACCCCATGTTATGTCTAGCATAGGTTAGCTCATAGTCTTAATATT